>PVIU01006246.1:0-104166 GCA_004026605.1 Ondatra zibethicus | reverse complement strand
TATGTGTATTTCAGTAAAATATAGTAAGAATAACATATTTTATAAATTTAAGATGATGATTGTAAATTAAAAAAACTTGGTCAATTTACTTAATAAAAACTAGGACTTATCATTTCATATATTACTGTTGTGCCAACTGTGGGTATTCCTGGCTTTAGAAATGCAGTTAGAATATGATGCTTCTGTCTCCTTCCCTTCCTCCTCCTTTCCCTCCCTCCCCCACCCCATTCTTCTTTGCTTCTCTCTGTGTGCACAGCAGCTGACTTTTTCACTGGCTGCTCCATGGGGTTAGAGTTATGTGACTAGGAATTTCTGACTCAGGATTTCATAATTTCCTGACCACAGAGGAAAATGGGCTTTGGAAATTCTCAAAGATCAACTGTGATTACCCACGTGATTAACAGGCTTGTCTACTGAACCCATCCCAGTTTCTGAAAGAGGTTAAACACGATGGATGCTCAATTTGGATTATAAGCTCACATCTGGAATAAAGTAGGTGGGAAAAAGAAGGGGGAAGTTAGAGAAAAAGAGAATGAGAGAGAGAGAGAGAGAGAGAAAGGGAATGGAAGGAAAAGTACACAAAAGTATCTATGTATGTACCTATATATATAAATGAAACAATAAAGGGGAAGTATGTATTCAAATTGGAGAATAGATAAATTGTAATCATGTTTTTAATTTTTAAATATATGACCATGTAATTATGTTAGCAAGGTACATAGGGAAATAGGATGATATGTATATGACTCTATGTGTAAGATGATATGTATAAGAATAGTGAGCAAGAAATGTGAGGGGCAGAGACGATATGGTTGATTCCTATAGTGACTGTGTGGGGATAACACAGATAAAAATCTAGCATGGAAGCCTGGTCAGGGAATATTGAGTCATATATGAAAGAGAGAGGAGTGGACTGGGGATGCAGCTCCGAAGAGAGTGTTAGCCTAGCATGCCCACATCCCTGTGTTTTACCTCCAACTGCGTGAACATATTCACACACACACACAGACACATGCACAAACAGTAGGAGAAAAGATGAAAGCAATACAGATAAAAATATAAGGGAAAATAAGGGGTTACCATGAGAGAAAATGGAAGTGCCACTATTGTTATCTTTGCGTTCTCTCTTTCCAGGCAGTTAAAGTAGATTATAATTATTAGGAGCCATCAGGTAAAATGAGAATCATGGGTAAAATGGTTGCTTGGCTTAAAATGGCTTCCAGTATGATCTGAGCAAACAGAATAACAATTCTTAAAGAACAGTGCTATTTTAATCAATGGAAGAAAGAACATATTATGTTTTCTAATCATTCAGTGCTTCAAACACAGTGGACAGAACAAAGCCCTGTCAAATAATGAATGAACACTGTGTACTACAGAAGTGATTCTCACTCAAGCACTTCAAATACTATTTAGCTCCTACTTCTGCCTAGGTTTGCTTTGTATCCCATGGAGATGATCTGACCTTAAGCTTTTGTTAACTTCAAAGAGAGCTCTGTTTTTTTTGCCTCATCTCTGCGGGACTGAAGAAACAGACTCTTGGTTAACAACAGGAAGGCAAATTGATTTTAATATTGTGAATTCTTTACTCTGATACAGGAATGCTATCTGGGCCATCTCAGTGGGCTAGTGATTACAGAAATGGATTAGACTGCAAATTGCTGACCAATTGCATGGGTCTGGTGTAGCTGTCAGGTCCAGGGGTGAACAGACCATGTTTGGTGTCAATTCTGACTATGCTGATGTACTCCCAAGTGGAGCACTATTTCCACCTGAATCTTCACAGTTCATATTCACTGTCTCAGTGCTGTTCTCAGTAAAGTGATAGTATGTCAGCATATGGATGCTTGTGTGTTAGTTTTTCATTACTATAACAAAATGCCTGAGATGATTAATGGATAAAATAACAGGCTTATGGTGGCTTGTGGTTTGGGGGACTCCAGCACAATACTGTAGGGAGCGTCTCCTCTGCTTTGGTCCCTTAATGGGCTCTGGAACTTTGCTCTGAGGTCACTAGGGTTGATAATGAGTGAGGCTATGGACTTGGAAGTCAACACAGGAGGATAAATTAACAGCTTTTGTCCTTCTGAGTTGAAGTACTTGAATGTTGAAGTTTTTTGTTTTTTTCTGATTAGTGTGCCAGGTAGGCAGATAAGAATTGATCTGATTCAATAGAAGGATTGAACAAAAGACATGGATTTGGAATTAGTTAAATTTATGAGTCTGGGTAGGAAGTCATATTAAATAACAAGGACTTTACAAGGACACAGGGCATGGCGCTGTTCAAGGTTCATTGTTACTCTGTTTAATTATTTTTTTCACATGGATACTATGTATGTGCAGGGAAGCTAGCCCCTTCCATATTTTGTTTTATCTCAGCAGCATTACAGACTTTAAATCTTGATTTTGAAATATCATGTACATAGTGACATATACTCATTCTCAATACAAAATTCATGTGCCTATCTTTTTCTCATAGTTTGTAGGTAATTGTCTGGCTATTTTAATGTACTTACAGTTTACAAAACTTCAGTTGAGGTCAGGTATGGAATTTTCCACTTGTGATATTATGTCAGAGTTTAAAGTCATTAAATTCTACAATATTTATGATTTTTCTGTAAGGGATACTCACCCTCTGTTTAGTTCATTCATTCATTAGGAGGCAAGTACATTGTGATGGACAGACAAGTAACAAGTTCTTGTCTGAGTACATGATGCAAGATGAAAGATGGGTAGTTATTAAGGCCCTCACAATGTCAATTACTGGCAATTGCTCTCACAAGGAAAGTCTTCTTTGTATACAGAAAGTGTCTTAAAGTTGACGAACAGTCTAAGAGACCTGTAGGATAAGGAGTTGTTATCCAGGCAAAAGGTCACAGAAATGGTGGGACAAAGCATATGACAATACATTGCTTGGAATAGTTGGGAAATAAACGATGTGCAATTGGAGCTCCAAAATATGAAATAGGGGAGTTGTAGACATGTCTTCTAACCTTCCCTAACAGTAAATATTCTGATCCATATTCTTATGAGAAATGAGATGCTGTTGTACGTTCTTATTTTAGAACGATTATTTAACGAGATCTTTATCTAGGTGGTAACAGCCGAGAAATGGAGGGCTAAAGAGTCAGAGAAACATGGGATCTACCCCCTCCATGGAGGTCTGCATTGCAACAGACCTGACCTTCACCAAGCCCTCTCCTTAACAGTTTTGTCAGGCATTGCTGTAGATTGCAGATCCCATTTTTGGGACACTTAATGCTGCAACGGGTAGATAACGTATCTGTGAAAAAAAGAACTCGATAGCTCTGGGCCCAATGAAGAAAAAAAAATCAATGAAATGGAAAAGAACAAAAACGAAAGCCTACCATTCTTTGCTGCTTAATACAATTCACTGCCAAAGCCCAGCCCCCCCAAGGCCAATACGGATTTGACCGAGTCAGCAGTTCCCATTTGAAATACATTAGGCCCCGTTGAATAAATGAAGCTTCAGTGGAAGTGATTCTTGGTTGTTGAGAAAATGAAGTCTTCTTTACAACTATGTATATCTTTGCTGAAATTCAACACAGTCTGGTTGGAAGTGAGGGCAAACACAGAATTCTTGTGGTGAGAATAACTCTTCTTTAACAGAAGGTGCTCTATTGTGGTGCGATTGCTACTTGTGAGCAGTCACGGTATGGAAAGCACCCCCTAGTCTATAACTCTTCATTCACATAGGGGTTGCTCTTTAAGTGACTGAGAGTCTTCTTCTTGTCAATTATATCTTAATAAATTATACCGTAGTCCAACCTGGCCATGTATAAAGTTTATTGCCTTTTTTGGCTGTGTTAGCTTTATTGACTTTAAATTACATGACACACCATGATGCTCATGGAAACACCAGTTCTCTAGTACTATAATTTATTAGTGCTAATGGCACGTTAGTAGCAAAGAATGATAACTTGAATTCTTCCATTCAAGGGGAAGATCCCGATTTCAGGGCTGAAATTACCTGGGTAAACATTATTTTAATTCACTGCAGGCCTCATCAAGAGGTTTCTGGAACATTGTTTAATCTCTGAGGACATTCATTGACCCTTATATTCTCTCCCTATTCAGAAACATAAAAGGAACATCCTCCAACAGTAAGGTTGAACACATTTTGTTCTTAAACATGAACTGAGTGAATTAATGTTGGCAAATGTGGATAAACTTGAGAAACATCACGGTACTCCAGTGACCTCTGACTTAGTTAGAAATTAAACCTATGAAGCTAATATACTTGACAGTGTTTTTCTCAATTATTTTTTTTCTTAAATAATTAGAGTGAGAAATAACTAAATTTCCCAAGAAAAGTTCTTCAATCATTATCTGCTAGTTCTGTATCTACCAAAACTGAAATTTCTCACTTAACCAAAGAACACAGATATATGTCATTTACTGTAAGATATATTATACATTATATATAATATGTATACTATTTAAACAAATATTAGTGTTGTGTTACTTCTTACACATGTCCTGTTAGAAATGGGAAGGACTGATATGTACAATCTTTCACATTCTTGTTTCATAACTTCCTTTGAAATTCTGTTTTTAGTGTGAAATAAACCAGATTAAAATGACATATGATAAAAATATAGTGTTAGTATTAGAATCAAAGGCCAGTGATTATTAGGCATACAGAATTATGTAAACTGTATAGTTCTAGCCCAGAATGTTGTATTTGTTATATCACTCAAATAGAAGGAGGGGATGAGTTTAAAATGGCAGGTGAGCTGATATTGCTTTCCTGTTCTTATTTCTTATTCATGGGAAGAGAGCACAAGATATAGAGTGTTTGGGATGTAGGTCATTGGCCCAGGATTCTATATTAATTCTTCTTAGAAAAAAAGCTCAGGATTATCGATCAAGTTGTGTAGCCTTAATGTCATCAACTGAGCAGAAGAAGAGCCCACGGAAATAATAAGGTCTTTATAAATTTCTCATAACTCCCTTAAAATCATACTCTGTCCCACATGACTTAAATGGGACAGACTGCCTCTTACTATTTGTAGAATGACACACCCGAAATTACAAAAATATCATAGCATTTGGACACAAAATAGAGTATTTGAAACAAAAATTTACACCTTCTGTATGGATTTCCATAAATAAATCTGATTTAAACACCTCTGACATGTAGTTACTCATGGCTATTATTTATTTAATGTGCCTTAAATCGATTTGATCAGAGTTGATTTACTTGCCACGATTCTCCTGAAGGTTTTGAATTGACAAGAGGGATATAGTTACAGATTATGACTTTTAAATTTTAATTAACTTATGGTTATAGAGTATTTTGTGATAGGTCAGTAAATGATTATGTGGCGTGATCATCAACTGATTTAAGTCAGCCATCATCTCAAACATGTCTCATTTATTATCTCACTGTAAAGCAAACATTCAGAATCTTCCTCTCTGGTTATTTTTATGGTTATGATACAAGACTGTTAATCATGATCACCCTTTGATATAACAATACATTAGAATTCATTCCATTTAAGCTCTTTCATTATCCTACACATAAAAGCATCCATACATATCCTCTCTCCTCTCTACTCTTTGATTAGCACCAGCTTGGTTTTGCTTCAACAAGAGTACAATTGTAACCGGTCTGACATAGTTGCAGCTATTCTGAAGAAGCACTTGTCTCTCTCAATCTGAATACTAGATGAATGAAACAATTGAACCCAGAGAAACAGGAAATTCCCCATGAAACTCATTCTGGAAGAAGGAAAAACACCAGCCAGAGGGGGAACTTACCTCTTCTGGAAAGAGACTTGACACAGTTTTACCAATTTGTCAGATCACCTTAAAGAATGAGCTCAAAGCTCAGACAATGAGGGTTCAATAGCGAGCAAGATATTCTGGGATTGCTTAGGTGTGCATGTCCTTGGTCCTCTATTTAAACTTTGATTTCCCTTCAGGCACCAGAGTTGGGGGATTTACTGGGCCTTTGTCTGTCTTTCCAATGCAACCACACTGAGTAAACCTCCTTGTTCTGCTTTCCACACTTACTTTGGCTCTTTTAAGTGGCTTTATGAGGATGGGTGGCCAGACATGACTTGGGGAACAGATTTTGATTCATAAGTTTTATAATAAAACCATGCAATTTTTTTTCTGTTCCTGCTTTGGGTTGGCACTTTAAAAATTGTTTACTGCTGAGTAGTGCCCCATCATGGAAAGCATACCCCATTTTCTTTACCCATTTGTCTGATGGTGATTTAAGTTGGGTCCACATCTTGCCTCTTGTGAATAGTGCTATATTGAGCATGACAGTACACATGTACTTCTTTTCCTTTCTTTCTTGTTTGGGTCTCATGCAAGTCAAGCTGACTTTCACCTTGTAGTTGGTACCCCTGAGTGGTCTTGGATTTCTGATCCTCCTGTGTCTACATTTTGAATACTCGTATGTGACACCACACCTGGTTTGTGAGGTTCTGGTATCCAAAACCCAAGCTTTGTCCATGTTAGGCAAGAGCTCTGCCAACTGAGCTCATTCGGTTTCTTCAGGCATCATTTCCACCTTGAATATATACTGGGGAAGCAAATTTCTTGATTACCGGTTATAGTTGTATTTTTAATTTTTTGGTACAAATTCATACTGTTTTCTCTGTCAATTGTACTAATTTATGATCCTAAAACAACAACTAAGAGTTTCTTTTCTCTAAATCTTTAACACGGTTTTTTTCTTGCATAACAGCTATTCTTACTGGTATGAGAAAATATTTCATACATACTTCATGTGGCTTTGATTTAATCTTCCTGGTTTCGGCATATAATTGTTTTTTCCATATACCTGGTAGCCATGTAACAATTGACTTATTGGTTATCTTTGCTACTTTTTTAAATTTGATTTTGATTGTTGAATTGATAAGCTAAAATTTATAGTGGAAGATAAGTTTAAAAGCTTTCCTTTTGGCATGTAGCCTCCAGAGTTTTAAAACAGTAGATGTTTCTGGGTAATTTTGCTTTGAAAAAGGTAAAAGTGTGAATTCAGAACAAAGATGACAGCAACAACATACTGGTTATAAAACATCTGGGAAAACAGAAGTTTGAAATGTCCAGCCATGTAATATTATTATAATGCTGATCCAAATCAACTAATATTGCATTGTGTTAATTAATGTTCTCTGGAAATTGATAATTGTTGTGACCCTCTCGGGTCATGTTCAAGTACCTAGTTTGGAATTCTTGTGTTACAAATCTGTGAATGGACTTAGGTTAAGATTAATAGCTGTTATGGTTTGAATAAAAATGATTCCCATAGGCTCATATATTTGAATGTTTGGTCTGCAGTTGGTGTAGTTATTTAGGAAGGTTTGTGAGGGATTAGTAAATATGGGCTGTGTTGGGGGAGGTGCATAGTTTTGATGTTTCAAAAGTACATATCATTCCTCCATTCCCAATTAAAGATCCCTTTCTCTCTCCACCCCTACACACATGGACATGCACACACGCACACACACACTTATATCTGCTATTGTAGATCAGATGTAAGCTCTCTGCTACTGCACTAGCTCCATGCCTGCCTGCCTACTGATGTGCTCTATGCCACGACAGTCATTCACTCACTCTCTGAAATCCTAAACCTTAGAAGTATTTCTACTATATATTATATAGTAATAGTTCTATATATCAAAATTCTATAATATAGAATTATTTCTACTATAAGTTGCATTTCTCATGGTGACTCTTCACTGCAATAGAGAAGTAACTAGGGCAATGAAATATAGCTTATACAGATTTGTAACTTTTGTTTTGGTCCCACTTCTTTCATACAGATAGTTCACAGCCCATCATGATTTTTTCATGTGTGTATGACTTATTCATTTTTCAAGTTAAGTTCTTTTTTTTAAGGAATTATCCTTTTCTATGTCTTAGAGGAAAAGAACACTGGTAATCTATCTTATCAACTGTCCACCCGATTTTGTGTGTGAAGTCTTAAAGTTTTCCATGAAATGAAACTTATATTAAATATCATATTTGCATATGTGCCTATATGCCTGTATGCACATCTGTATTTTGGGAGACACATGCCTATCTCACTACATATCCTGTAGTACAGTGAACACCAGCTGTTAAATATTGGAGGCATTGAGACAGAACCTTGCAAACCACTTCCTTAGAGGTAGACCGGAGGATGGCTGGAATCAAATACTTTCCAATAAGAGTCAGAAGGCAAAAATTCATTGAAGTAGAACTAAATTGTCTTTAGTCTGTATGCCCTTTTTTCATGGCACTACATATATTAAACAATTTATTCCACTTTGAAACCCACTTCTACACTCATGATAACTAACAAGCCTCCCGATACTGTTGAAAATAAATTAACTACCTAAATGAAATATGATCCTTGATTGTCCCACATTGATGAGAGATTCATAAAAGTTTAACTTCTTTCACAGTTCATACCATCCTACTTATGAGGTAGATTAAAATGCAGTACCATCCATGAAAGTATTACAACTATGTTTCAGTATTCAGAAGCAAATCTAAGAAAACTTAATACTTCACATTTCTTGGCACTTGTCAAAACCACTAAATTCTATGAATATAGTTGACCTTAACTAGATACTGATAAAATTAATGAGATTCATTGAAAGTTCTATTTCTGCCAGTCTTTATAAAACTATTTCTCCAAACTCAGCAATATGCAACTCAATGTTTTAAACATTTAAAACCATATTTACTTTTACAGATATTTTAGTATTTAATTTTGTTATTTTTGTGTGAATGCAGAAAAATGTTTAAAATTTAATTGATGGTCTATATGTGGATTGTATGTTTGTGTGATATGTATTAAATTTATTCATTTTTTCCTGAAAGATCTATAGAATGTCACACTATAGCAGTCACAATAATGATGGATAGAATATGGCACCAGCCTCAGAAAATGCTTGTTTTTTGTTATCTTTTATAAATATGTGAAATAAGTATATGTAAATATATCATTAATATCTTATTTAGTTAAATCATTTTTATCATTGTGTAGTGTTAGGAATTGATTCAGGATCTTGCATATAGGCCAGAATTCTATGAATTACATTTTCATCTATATTTTAGCATTTACATTTAAATTCACAACAAAAATTGAGCAAGAGGTGTAAGGATTTCTTGGGCTCCACACATGTGCAGCATCCCTTTTATTAATAGCCCTGCTAGTGATGCACATCCTACAAATGAAGAACCCATACCACATCATAGTTCCCCATATACAGACACATGGGCATGTGCTCTTGGTGACCCTGACTAAAACACAATAGCTGTGTGTACCACTATAAATCACACCGAGTATTTCCTCTGCCCCTTATCTTTTCCCTTCTTAGCTCCTAGTCTCTGGGAGTCAGCGATGTCTTGACTGTCTTCCAGAGCAGCACACAATTGTAAGAGTGTGGTGTGCATTGGCATCCCGCATTGGCATCTTTCGCGTAACAAAATGTACTTTGGTTTTTTTTTTCATATTTTGATTTTTTTTCATAGCTTGATCACTTATTTCTTTTTAACACTGGTATTCTAAACACTGGGTTACCACAGTGTGTTTGTGTTTACCTGTTACACTGGTTATTTTTTATCAGTGTTACAGAAGCTGGAGTCACCTACGAAGAGGAAACTTAAATTGGGAAAAAAAAAACCGCTTCAATCAGATTGGTCTGTAGGCAGTTCTGTGGACATCTTCTCGGTTGATTATTGATGTGGGACCTTCTACTGTGGATGATACCACTTTTGGGCTGGTAGTCTGGGGTGATATGGAAAAGCAGCTTTTGTCTAGTTTCTGTCTTTCTTCCTGCTTCAGTTCCTGCCCTGGTTTGCCTTAGTGAACAACTGTGATTAGGACTTGTAAGCTAAATAATCACTTTCCTTCACAAGTTCTTTTTGTTGTGGTATTCGTGACAGTAATGTAAAAGAACCTAGAACACCTATTGACTGACTGTCGTGCCAGTTGCTTCCAAGCCTTGACAGGTTTTATGCAGAAAGCTGCCGTAAACACGTGCATACAGGGCTTTGTGTGGCTTTGATGTTTTCAAACTCCTTTTGTGAATCTAAGTCTAGACTGTGTAGTCAGATTTGAGTTTTTTTTTTAGGAATTCCCCAATGTCCTCCAAAATGCTGATTTCCTCAGTAATGTAATACAGCATCATTGTTTACTACGCAGCTCTTTAACTGAGAAAATTAGAACATGAAGGGGGGGGGTCTCACACACACGTGATCACTTTGCAGGTGCTACACACTTAAAACTTTTCAAAATCTTTGGTGCTTGCCAGCTAAATAATAGTAGGATCTGTAGTCATAATGGGCAGTAAAATTGTCCATACATAAAGAAAATATCACCCAGGAGAGATCCTGCATTGATCGTGAAGCAGTAGGACAGGACAGGACTGGAGAACACCGAGAGTTATCCTTTTGTAAAGTGTGCTCTGCTATGTGATCAAATCCATCCAGAATCTGATAGAGGTGAAGCTAACAGAATGTTTTAGCTAGGACATATGAGAATTTATCTAGATTTATACATTTGAAACCATTTGCTACATGTACACTTAAGTTCTATACGGTTTTGTATACCTATTAAAAATACTCTGTAGATGATTATTAATGCTGCATGAAACATTTCATGAAAAATATTCAGGATAAAACTTTCACATTGGAAAGTAAAATAATTTTCCCCATCACTGTATGGCTTTGGTTTTGGGTATTTTGTTTCTGATACCCCATCAAATATAATGCAATTAGGCAGATTTACAGGATATTATTTATTGAATGTATAGACTAACAAAGAGGGAAACTAGTATTTATTTTTATATATTATATTCAGAGGTATGCCTATCAATGCCCAACCACAGTATTTTGCTACTTAAAGAAAAGATATCAATGGAACTCACATAATTATTAATTAAAACTGATATTTTTTCAATAAAATCAATTGGTTTGTTGTAGAACCTACATTTATTTGATCCACTGTGTAAAAATATGCCACCTCCGGAGGAAGGATGAATTAACACATCAAGCAATTCCTTTGTCTTGTCACTTTAGTGACATGAAACACAGTCTAAATGGAGATGGCTATAATGTTCAGTATTTCCTTTGTTTTCAGAGTGAAAAACCATTAGCAGTTATTTCAGGATTACTCTGTTTATGGCATGTGTAAATTGATTCATGATATGGGCCAAGTAGGTGATTGAACAAAAGGCTTTTAATTTTCCGTGTGTTTATCCTTCCTCACTTTCAAGGTGCTGAACAATTCCAGTCACACGCCAGGCTTATGGAAATTGCTGAACCTCCTACCCCAACTATGACCTGATTTCAAATCAGGGGAATCTTTTACTGCAGACTGACAATTTCATAAAAAGGAATTTCATAAAGGCGCATTTGAGGTCAGAGGGGAGTGAAGGTGACTTCCCCTCCATCATGAAAGTGTCAAATGGTTTTGTCTAAGGCACCTTGCTGGATTTCAGCTCAGTGATTTTTAAGCCTTCTTCATGTGCAGGGAGTAGAAAATACATACAATTCCAAGTTATAACAGTGGCTCATTCTAGTATACAAACCCATTGTGTTCTGTATTTGGACACCAATGTCATATTATGCCTGTTCCTGCTGGCTTTCTTAAAAATATGCTGTTGCATTTCAAGCTTCCTGAATAGAAAAATATTTAATGATTTAGAATATACAAAGTTATTTTCAGTCTCTGGAATTCATGGTGGTTGTGACAGCTTGGTGCTGTTCTTGGTGGAAAGGAATGTCACATTTTTTTTTTGTTGTGTATATTCCACATCTGTGAAAGGACAAATACGGTGTCATTGATGTTTATTCTTTTTGTCCCAGCCCTTTTAGCAGTAGCTACACATCTCCTTTTCAAAGGGTGATGGTAATCGTTGCTTTTCTCCCTCCCACTTTGGCTATGCCTTTTTCTCTTTAGAAATGTGACCTTAATAGGTCTGCGAATAATTGCAAATAGAAGATGCCAGGGTTGTAAACAAAGTATCGCTGAGGAAAATGTGCTTAGCTGCCTTTCTAAGGTTGCTGGTTATTCTTTTCCATGTTCAGATTCCTCTCCTCTTCAGGATGAAGAAGAACCTCTTGTCCTTTAAATTCCAGCATATAAATTTCAATAGGTTTTATTTTCTAAGTGGAAAATGAGTGTATTTACAATTCATGAGGAACATTAGCGAACCCTCATGTCAAGGGTTCTTAGTAAACATGACACCATTATTGTTAAGTGAAGAAAAACAATGATTATTAGGGAATGGCGATTATCAACTGCAGTCAGAGACTTTGAGCTAATTAAGAAATATTTTTTTAATGTTCAATTTATAAGGATGAAATGTTTGTGCATATATGCTAAGTGAGAATTCTTTACTCTTTTGTTCATCTATGCCTGTTTATATTTTGTAATATAATTTAAAACAGTCTCCAATAAAAAAAATTGCTGAATTAATGAGCAAAATGCAGAATGAAGATGAAAATGTGTCATGAGTGTATTCATAAAACTGTTCAGGATTTAACTAATTAATATGAATTGGACTTAGATTTTCATTTACTCTGTGGCTTTCTAACATCTTAAAGAAATAAAAAATGCACTGACTCCAAGTATTTACTAGTTGCATAGATGATACAGAATGAGTACCTTGATGTCCAAACAGATTAAAAAAAAAACAAAACAAAAACAGAGGTGTATTACATTCCAGCCACAGCAAGACTGTCTTTCTGGTTTGGGGGTTTTATTTGTTTTGTTTTGTTTTAAATAAATGCCCTTGGGCCTTCAGAATTACACATTTGTCTTCCTTCTATCTAAGAATATTGACTTACTACTGCTGAAATATTTTATGCTGATTTTGGATATGCGAGGAATGAATGAATCTGGGGAAATTACTATTATTATCTAAACTCAGAAGCAGTAAAAATGACTTTGTTACAGAAACATTAATACATACTTTAAAAGAAACAAAGTAATATGCATTTCACAGTTTTAGCACTTATCAATATTGCACCAATTCTTTTCCGTCTGGATAACATATAATAGCTATTGCTATACAGCAGCTCAGCCTAAAACCAACTGGTTTATCTGCAAGAATAGTATGCTATTATTCTACAGCTTATTGTTCTTTTTGTGTGTGTGGGGGGGGAAGAATCTACTGTCCTCTGCTAGCCATAACTGATAATGCCAGGGCTGCTTCTCAACTATTTGTTCAGTTGTCCTGTGATTTTGACCTGGCATTTCATGGATGGCTTTCCTTTTCCATGTTGTCTGGGTATTGGCTAGGATTACAACAGAAATATGGAGTATCTTCAGTCTTTAAGCTGGGTAGCCCAGGCTTGTTCCCATGATACATGCAGAAGGCTGTCAGAGGGAAGCTCTGCAAGGCTTCCTAAGGCCTAGACTCAGATGTCATCCAGTGAGCCAGAGGCCTGAAATGTCCCTACAGTAAGAAAGGGACATACCAAGGATACCAAAATGTACTGAAGGTGTATGAGCACAACAATGCCTAATGGAGGTGTTTGTAATCTATCACTTCCTTTACTTTTTTTTTTCTAGAATATTTTAATTCCATGATGTCATTATGCCACTAACATTTTGAAAATTATATTTTCACATTTGAAGGTGGGATATAAATGACTCTGTAAATCTAAGAAAAGCCTATAAACTAACCATAATCTTAAGATCAAGAGTAGTATTAATAGAGACTAATCCTATCCCCACCAGGAGCACAGTGGCCACCACTACCAGCACTGTTAGGGTTGATTCTGTGCTAATTATACATTGTCCCTTCAGAACCTCCCTTATATCATCTAGAAACTATTAAACTTACTGGCATGAAATGTATGAGAGTGGCCAAATGGTCTTTCCTGAGCAGCGTACTGAGAGATAGCACATGCACAGTGATTCACTATTCCATGATCTGGTCTGTTATCCAGGCGGCTCACCTGCTCTCAGTAGTCTGGCATTTTCTTAGCAGACAAAACGGAATCAGCAAAGGCTTAGCCTCCCCTCTTTTCTAAAGGCATAAGATCAATTAAGTTAAGAGAGCAAACTGTTGTTAGATGTGTTGCCTTGGAATTTCTGAATGTGTCAAAGGGAGCTGTGGGTATAGCTCAGTTGTAGGGCACTAGTCTGGCATGTAAGAAACACTAGGTTTAGTCTGGAGCACTACACACAAACAAAAAATGACCAGGTGCATCCCTGACGTCTCCTTGTCATTGATGCATTGAAAGTAGCATTTTGGCAAGTGTCTGCTTGTCATTCTCTAAGATAATCCCTTTAAACTAACCTGTGCCTAACTCCTATACAACTAGTTGTTCCAGAGAAGCTTAGTCAATTGGAAGGGTCAAATGTTTGATGTGACATATATGTATCTGTTTTCTTATATTCTGTCATGCAACAGAAATGAATTTCTCTATTTCCAGTAATGTGCTAAACTGATACCAGAGTTTATGCCATTTTGAGATTGATGAAAGTGAATTGATTTGTCTTGCATTGAAGTCAATGTCATAAAACTAAGTTATTAGAAATTGTCTCTTTGTAACTGGATCTCAGAATACCTTTGCATGCCAGTTCTACCCTGTGCTCCAATAATTGGTTTTGTCTTTGAGCTCTGGCATGAGTCATTAAATTCAAATTCTTTTTAAAAAGATAAATAGGATTATAATTTTATTGCTGCTTTCTGTTTCAAAATAGAATTACTTAATAATGTGCCCTTTATGTTTCTGACAATGAAATAAGGCTGACTTTCTTCCTCAGTCTGGGAGCTATTTGGGGCTTCTGACTTTAGAATTTAAATCTTGCTTAAAAGATTCTCAGATTCTCTAGTCATTGTAGGACAGCCCAGTGTGTAGTGTGTAAGTCAGTCTAATAAATTGCCTTTGTAATTATAAAAAATGTGGTCTCCCATTTTACCTTTTAAGATTTTAATGTCATACCTGATGAGCATGCAAATTGCAGATACCTGGAGGACAATTCCTACTGAAGATAAGAACAATCTATATTCTGGAATTTGACTTATATCTAAGCATGCAGTTTTATTGTGTGTCATTTCTGTTTGTTTTGTGATAGACTATATAGCCTTGACTTGCCTGGTCCTTACTATGCATATCAAGTTGACCTATGATCCTCCTACCTCTGCCTTCAAAGTACAGGGATTGCTACTGTAACTCTCCTATGCCCTTTTATAGGATAGAATGTCTTGGTTGATCTTGAAGGCAAATAGCATTAAACTTCCAAGTCAGATGGATGCTCCTGAGCAACACACTTTTATGAGCTACTCTACTACAGCAATTAGAGACCATTTAATTCATTAGTCTAGATCAGAAGAATCAATAAATGAGTCAGTTCTGGTTTACTTGGCTGTCCTTAATTCTCTTTATGATGATATATTAGATACTAACCTGGAAATGTGGCCTCTTATCATCATCATGGTTTTAAAAGCTTTACTCCTTACAAATAGATGTCAATTCATTAAACACATATGTGAGATGCCATTGAAGCTATTAGTATTAAACATTAATGTAATAAAATGTTAAATAATATAAGAGTCACTATAGGTAGTAAATTCAGATGATTATTATCTATTGTTTAGGAGAGAGGGAAAAGGAAAATTCAAAGGACAGATGTTAATATTTTATTTGTACATTCAATTTTTGAAGTAGATGGAATGTCTTGCAACTTTATGCTAATGTGTAGAACTCAGATGTTTTTCTGATTAAAGGCAATGTTTTTATTCATTTTTCTTTGTTGATTAGAATAAGTTATTTCAGAAAGAAAATGAGCTGTCAATCATCACAGTGATAGGTCTGAAAATAGATTCAATTATTTATATAAGTTGTCATAATCGTAAATATTTTTAAGCAAGCAAGAATAACTTTGGCTTTTAAATTCCCATTTTGCCGATGGACAATTAAGATCAGATAAAGTAAAAGAATGCCTAAAATAAAATGTTTTCCCAGTTAGTATATTCTGAGGGTTCTATAGTAGAAGGGAACCTTATCCTTCATGATCATTGTAGAATTTCTCAAAGTCAAAATACAAAAGGAATTGTTGTTAATGAATATTCCCCAAATCATAAAAAAATAGCATTTGGGTAATTTTTTGTTTTGTACTTTAAATGCGACCTACTCATATATGTATAGGGAAGACACATGTGATGTTTAGTGTTAATTGTCAGTTTGACAAAATCTAGAATGCTCTAGGAGATAGCCCTATAGTTACACTTTTGGGGCACTATCTTGATTGTGTTAAATTGAGGTGAGAAACCCCATCTATTGTGAGTGGCACCAATCCCTGGCTAGGATCTTAAACTATGTATCTAGTAAAAGGGGAAAAAAACAGTTACAAGCATTCATTCATGTCATTTTTCTGGGTTTAAAAGCAATGGGACCAGGCTCTTAATTTGCTTGCTGCCTTGATTTCTCTATTTTACTAGACTATGCCATGAAATCTGAGCTAAAATAAACCTTTCATCCCTTAAGTTGTCAGAGTATGTTTCTCTTAGCGGTAGAAAAAGAAACTGAGACCGCAGTCTTTACTGTCTCTTTCTTTCTTTTGGTTTTGCAGAGCTGGCGATTGAGTTCTAGGACCTATCACTGAGCTAACAGGCTGCTCAGCTCCTCGAATCTCTTGAGTTTAAATTAGAAGTGAAACTTAAAAGCTGATATTCTTGGAAGTAATTTAAATGTAATAATTTATCCTATTCTGTAATGAACAAGTAAAGTTATTGATTTTTTTAGGAATAAGAAAATTGTTTTCAAGAAAAAAAATCACATTCTGGAGCAAAATATTGTGTTACTGTCAGAGAAATATATTATGAATAATATAAAGATGCTACCCTAATATTTCAGAGAGAAAAATTAAGCAATAGTAGGAAGGAAAGTCAAAATTTTAATCATTATTTTATTTTCAAATGGGATTCAACCTTTTCTGCTTGAAAGAAAGGCATATTTGTAAATTTTACTTAAAATATATTGTCTTTCTTCGTGTGTGTGTGTGTGTGTGTGTGTGTGTGTGTGTGCGCGCGCGCGCATGTGTATGTGCATAAGTGGATGTGGATATTTGTACATGTCCATGGATGACTGTGTATGTGTTCATATGGAGGTCAAGGGTCAACACTGGATGTCTTCCTTCATAAGTCTCTACCTTGATAATGCTTTGAGAGTTCCCTACAACCTCTCACAGTATAATGAGTTTCCATGTCTTCATGCCATTTGGGCACACCCAGTCTTGATAATGTTACTTTTGGGGCAGGGCCTCTCATAGAACCTGTAGCTAACTAATCAGCTTGACTAGCTAGTCAGTGAGCTCCAGGAACCTGTGATCTCTGTCTTCCTGGCACTGGTTTTTGAAGCCAGTCCCAGTCATGCCCAACTTTTTGCTTTGCTTCTTGAGCTTCTAAATCAGGCCCTTATGCTCGATTGGTGTCTTACTGACTGATTCCATCTCCCTAGGTCCCTCCATTATTTCCTTACATTTTCCGCCTGTCATACTAGAAATACCATCTTGTGTAGCAAAATCTTGAATATGAAAATGAGTCTGGGCCATAGTGGGCCTTTAATCTCAGCACTTGGGAGGCAAAGGCAAGTGGATCTCAGTGAGTTCAAGAAAAGCCTGGTCTATAAAGTGAGTTCCAGGATAGCCAAGGGCAGTTATACAGAGAAACCCTGTCTCAAAACACCGAAGTAAGAAAAAAAAAAAGAAAAGAAAATGTACTTTACCAGGAGAGACCAAGATTTGTCTTTATGATCTTTATTATTAATATAAAGAATTGAGTGTGAATTCACTACTTTTTGAATAAGTTTAATGAAATTATTCTCATAGCAACCGATAATTACAGCGTGGGAAACAGCTTTCATTATAAATCTTACTCTGATTTACAAACAGTCCTCACTGGAATGGTTCATAGTTTACAACATATCATATATTACATAAGTAGCTCTTTTTTAAATATAAAGGAGAAAAGCTCATGCTTTGCAGTATTGTTAGATAATAAGTTCACTAGCTTGTTAATTTGTTAATTAGGCAATGTGTTTGTTTTTGCTGTGTTCACATTTTAAAGTAGATTCACTGATATCCTGTGTATTTGGGGGACTTTTCCAGGTTTTGCACGTCTTCCTTGGTCGGGATTGGGAAGTACTAGAACACTGAGCTTTTCAGTCTTTGTGTGTTGCCTCCTCTCTGAAGAGCGATGGAGGTGCTGTTATGTGGAAGAGGACTGATCCTGAGTCTAATTTTCCTCCTGTTGAAGTTGTCAAGAGCTGAAATACCACTCTCAGGTAAAAGCACTGTGTCCAATACCTGCTATGAAAATTTTTAAATTGAACAAGTGTTCAATTTAAAAAAAAAATTAAAAAAGTCTATTTTATTTCTTAACTGTCATTAATAGTCATGGCTATAATTTTCAGGTTTTGGGTTAGGATGTTTAGTTGCTCTCATAACTTTTCACCTTAATTGTTTTTGCTTTTTGTGTAACCTTGGTCTGCTACAAGAAATGCAACTGACGGAAAAGTGATGGTTTGTCCTATGTCTAGGATGACTTGGAATATTACAAAAAGTAAAGCCTTTTCTTTTATATACTTAGTTTATATCTTATTTTAAGGAGAATTTTAATTTAGAAATTACTAACATTATCAAAGCTATAACAAAAAAGTATTGAATAAGCCTTATTTTTTTAAAAAAAGATTTTATTTGTTTTCAATTATTTATTTGTGTGTTCAGGTGTGGATATGTGCACGTGAGTGAGTGTGTCTTTGGAGGCCAGAGGAGGGCATCACGTCTTCCTGGAGCTGGGGAATTGGTGTGACACTGGAGTTAGGAAATGAACTTGGGTCCTTTGCAAGAGCAGTGCAGGCTTTTAACTGCTAAGCCATTTCTCCAGCCCAAGAAGCCTCATAATCTTCTCCAAAACAATTTGTACTTAAAAATGGAAATAATGATTTATGAAAATAACAAAAGGTCATGTTAGAGTTCAAATTTGTATTACTAATATTGCCTTCCAATTTCGTGTATTCTACAGTATGAATTATTTTAAGTCATCTGTCATTGAGCTTATGAATATATATTTATAATATCTTGGTACTTGCATGCGAAAGGTTAGTAGTCATCATCTATCACTTTCAACAAATTATATTATTAGTAGTTCAAAAGTAATGCAACTGTAAGCACACTTTATGTAATGGTTTATACAGGATGAGATATAGACAATTGAGGACTGTTTGTAGCTGTGAAAAGGCCTTGAAATGTGATTCAGATGTGTTTGTCATGTGCTTCTACCGGAGTTCCTCCTGTGTCTGCTGTGTATACTGTAGAAGGGTATGAGGCCTTTGTTTATTAGAATCTCAACATTGAAAAATAGCCTTATGGGTCACGCAATTCTAAAGAAATCATCTTTTCCTCAGACAATTTAATGAATTTTTTAAGAGTACTATTAGTGAGGTAAATTTTCCTTTTGAAGTACTTAGACTCAATGTGACTAGAAAGCAAGAAAACCATTTGGGATGTGTTTTAAAATCACATCTGGTGGTCACTGTGAATTGCTTTAAAGAAGCTATTATACGCCACACAGTGTACTAGTAGTCCAATACTGTCTTGATTCCTCGGGTGAGAATCTATTCTCTTCCATTCTTAACAGGTGCTTGAGTCTCTGTTTCTGTATTCTCAATTGTTAAGGAAGTTTAATTCCCTGTTTTGAATGTACATTTGTATACACGTGTACATTTCTTCTAATAAGCTAAAACCTTGCAGCTTGTACAAGTTCATCAAAATTTATCAGTGACCGACTGAGAATTTAAACATCATCATAATTAGTAGATTCTCTCATTAAAAGAATTTATGTGGGTATTCTGTTTTATTTGTTGTTGTTGTTGTTTTTGTTTTGGCCTGCAGGTGTGTCTGTGCACCATGTGCATGCCAAGTGTCAAAACAGGTCTGAAGACGGCAATGATTACCCTATGACTAGAATTAGATGATGGTACAACACCTTATGTGTTCTTTGTACCAAACCTAGGTCCCTTGGACAGGTAGCAAGTGCTCTTAATGCTGAGCCATCTCTCCAGCCTCATTACATTTTCACAGTTAAGAACAGCAAGGGTGCATGTGGTATTCCAGATTCAAATGTCTGACAGTATTCTCTAACAAACAAATACGTGCTTCCTGTTTTTGCACTTGTTCTTCCATGATGAAGAATGCAAAATTTTGCATTAGCTCATGTCACTTGTTATTAGTCTGATAGTCTCTGTTACTTATCGTTCATGCTGTAATGTCCTCAGACAATTGTTATAAAATATTAATAGCATGTTTTCACAGCAACGGAATATTGCCCATTTATTTTGGCACTCTAGAGTACTCACTAGTAAATGCAACCAAGGCAGGTATCCAATTTGAATGTCAACGAGTCTGGTGTCTCTGTAATTGGCCTAATTATAGAGAAAAGGATTTGTAATGTGGAATATAAATTCATACAAACACCCAAAGGTTATTAGCTCCATTCCCTGAATAATTAGTTATTGCAGAGCCTTTACAACGTTAGCAAATTTAAGAAAGAATAATGTTGTAATAAACAAGTTGTTCTCAAGTTCTTAGCTGGTATCTTTGGGACTGCTGCTGTGCCTCTCTCTACCATTTGTAACTGCAATAGAATTTACACAGGATGAACTTACAAGGAGCTCAATACCCACTCTGTATAAAGGGCATTAATCAGAAATGAGACAACTGTCAATGTTGAAGCGTTTAGCAAATACTAAAGTGGTGATCGGTATCCACTGGATGAAGCCTGAATTTGAGCTGGCGACAGTGTGATTTACCACTTTTGTTAGGCAAAAAGAAAATAAATGAAATCTTAAAATTGAGAAGAGCTTTCGGTTATTAAGTCTAAACTGGCTGTGGATGCTTAAATGATGGTTTGTGGACACCTCAGGATCTCAGATATACATTTAATGGCCTGTGAGATTCAAGTGTTTGGAAAGTAATATCCCAGTGCCAGTTCCTAACCCCTTTCACTTTCATTGTCATATATACTGATTCTTTGAAATCTATAGTAGAAAAACTTCTCTTTCCCTATCACCAATAATGGCATGAGTTCTGAGCTGTCCAACATGCAAGGTGTGTCTCATGGTCATACACTCATATTCATATACCCCTAAACCAGAACAACTTTTCTTAAGATTAAATTGTTAAATCCATAAAACAATATTAACTTTGTTAACTCTCTTCCTCTAAAGAATACTGGAACACACTGTAAAATAGATATAAATTAATTCTGCTGCATTAAAGTGAAAGGATTTCCTTGTTTTTTATATCATTGCTTCAATACACACTATTTTTACTTGAAAGTATGATTGACAGACTAATTATGGTTGGTCAGATGTTTACAGGCAGATATTTTTCCCTCAAAGGAAGGAAATCATCCTGACACTTCAAGATAAACTGGCAATATAAATATGATAACTGTCAATGACCAAATCTGAATGTTCATGTAAAAGTTAGACTTGTAGAAGCCTGAGGCCAAAAGCTTCCAAACATCAGTGACTTTCCTGATTAGATCAGTGTCAATGCTGAGTAGAGTGACATTATTTGACTGCCTGTTAGAAAAAATACAAATATTTGTCAGATCTACATAACTCAGGAAACCCACACTTTTTTTTTAAAGACTACTGTGTGCTGGTGCAAAAATCATACATAGGTAAAAAAGTAGCTAAAATTGTACAATATAATAGAATAAGAAGAAGCATATTGGTTAAGTTTTAGGTTCACATTATAATAGATGTTTAAGGATAAAATAATAACCAAAATCGTCTGACTGGAATTTATAATTTCCCATTCCTTTTATTTGCATGTTCATAGGAGGCTTGAATTTGTACATTTTTTTAATCACATTGGCCTATTGCAACATAAAGAGTGCAGATGTAAACATGAGAGTCCTGCTGCCATCTCTTTAGAAATGGCAGATGTGCAGTCCTGTGAAATAATGAAACCGTTCTCCTGGTGTCTAGTGATTTCCATATGATGCTATTTATTGTAACCTATTATGGGATTAATTTTAAAAATTAAGTAAACACATGCAGTTTCAACTTTCTATGTAGTTAAAATTGTTACTCATAATCTGGTTAAACAGGGACAATATGGGATCCTTGTAATTTTAAAGAGGGAGAAGAAGTCAAGGCCTGGCCCAGTGTCCTGGGGTTGAAGGTTCTATCTGTACCTTTCTTTCGAATAGTACCCAGTTGCTTTTCTGCAAATTATCTTTCTCAAAAACACACACTCCAAAGTCAGTTTTTGTTACTGATTGCTTTGTACTTCCTTCTTTTAAAGTAGTGACATGTGTAAAGTGCATGACATACCAGAAAGAGATTTCCATGCAAGTTAATTTTGCATCTCCCTGTCTCCTACCCAGTGTGGGCTGTGAATGTTAAAGCTCATGATTTTACATGATAGTTATCAAATTAATGAAACTTTATATAAATTCCGATTTTTACTTTTTTGTATCTGGCCATTAATGCAAAGTTCTAGAAAATAAAGTTGTCAAATATGATTTAAAAAAAAAATAAAATAAATCAGTAATATAAATTAACCAGTGTCAGAATTGAACTAAAGAATGTTTCAATTTGAAAATGACTAAGTGCTTACTTGCAGTATAGAATTGTGTACATAATTATCTCTTATCTATTTCAAAACTTAATCCAAGTTCTTGTCTTCAGCATCCATGAATTTTGTGAACTCTTATTTTAAATTGATTTTAGAATGGGAATGACAGTTCAAGTGAGGAAAAGAAATAAAGATAAACCATGAATGGGTAATGTCAAATCCCGAGAAAGATTGTAGAAAAGTGTTTATCAACAAATATAATAAATAGAAATCAAAGAAAGAAAAACATCCTTTTGCAATAAGTATGGACTTTTGGCAGATCTTAATTAGCTATTAATCAATGATTTCAGACTATCAGTACCACACTAATCCCCATTACTTGTAAAATGATTTTGGCATTTATCCCTAGAGTTAGTTCCATTATATCTATATCTAAAAATTTATCATATATTGATATTCCAATGATGGATAACCCTATAATGCCCTGTATATCTGTTGAAATACATATTAACTGGAAAGAGAGATGGAAAATAAACATTCCCTATAATAGAAGAAATATCAAAAAAGATGCAGGATGACAATAGGGTGAAAGATGCTAAGTTAGTTAATTATAATATCTATATAGAAGCAGTGAAAATTACAGAAAAACTTTCCAAATGATAGCATTTATAAAAATCAGTGCACATGCCTACATAAATGGGATGCCAACAATTTTAAAAATAGATATTAAAATTATAACATGTTGCTTTTCTTTTGTTTTAAAAATTGTCTCATATTTCTATGGTTAATTGAAAGTTATATATGATGTAATATAAAATGACGGCAGGGGAATATTTTTCTTAGACATAAATATATGTTAAAAATAAGTAAAATTCTTGGGCTAGCCTTTTGCTTGGCATATTAATTACTGTTCTTATTACTGCGGTAGAGTATTTGTGAAAATAAATAAAAAATCACATATGAGAGGACAGATTTATTCTAGTTCATGGTTTGATGGGATGGATTCCATTGTGTCAGGGAAGGTGGTGAGAAGCAGACATAGCTGGTCAGTTTACACTCATAGTCAAGAAGTAAAGAGGGGTGAATGGTGTAAGGTGATTACCCCATTTTCTAATATCCATATCTCCAGCTCATTGGATGGTGCTGTTCACATTTCATATTCAGGATGGCTCTCCCCTTCTCATTTAAACCTTTTTGGAAACACCCAGATAGATGCACTCCATCATGTGTTTCCTGAGCAGTTCTAAATACAGCCAAGTTGACACTGAAGATTATCCATAACACTTGCTGATGTAGAAAGCACATGTGGTTCTCTGTTACTTAATCTTGTCCTGTTTTCAAAAACCTCATTCTTCAAGTATATTGTTTTGATATTCAGTTCAACAGGTACCAACAATCATAAAGCAGTCATATGTGCAAGTTGCCTTTCCCTTTGATGAGTATTTTCAAATTGAATGTGAAGCTAAAGGAAACCCAGAACCAAAGTAAGTATATTAGGAAATAATATATTAAAATAGTATATAAATAAAACAATATAATAAAATTAAAATAAAATGCTTTCACATATTTATAATGTCATAGATCACAGTTATGTGAAAACATCTTATTTTAACATATTGTTTTATTTATATAATGTCATATATATGTGAAAATATTTTATTTTATGCTGTTTTAATGTGACTATCAAAGTTACACTACAAATCTACATATTATTGAAACACCAGATTTCTAAGTAAATGGTAGTTAAGTCAACTATTGTGTGATATTTTGATTGTATTTGACAATAAAGTTTGTTTTTGAATCAGAGGGCAGAGCTAGCCACTAGCCTATTAACCACAGATGTTTTGGAAGACTGAAGAAGTAGTAAGACAGGACTTAGAGATATCTTATTCCTTTTGGATGGAGAATGGAGAGGTAGGAAGGAATTCACTAATGATTGCTCTGTGGCTTCGCTGATCTCTCAGGTTCTTACCCTGATATCTGACTCCTTATTTTTTATCATTATGAATAATTAGATAAATGTATCAGTTATAAATTCAAATATGTTTAAGTATGTCTCACAGGCATGTTTACCTATTATCCATGCAACTATTCATGTGTGATTAGAACGTAACTGTGTATTTTTTTTCTCAAATTCAACTCTGGAATATTTTTTTAAAACTATAATGACTTTTCTCCTACAAATCTACTGCCATTATTTATAAAGAATTTCCCTATAAAATAACAGGAAATAAATTTATGGAAGGATTAATCTACCTCTGCAGCACTTATAAGAGGAAAAGCACTGAAATGTGTTAAAAATTAAACAATAACCCATGACAAAAATATGATATATCATCATAAAATTACTTTTAATATTATTTTAAAACTGACAGTTTTTAACTGGAAAAATTATATATTTAAGACAGATTCAAATGTGTCACACACTTAAAAATGCCAGATAAAAGGGATTATTGGAATTTGTATGTGAGTTTGTTTGTGTGTTTCTTTACATAAACATATATTCGGAGAAGCACATTCTATACTCGTCTTTACTTCATGTACCAAAATATAGCAGTGATCCATAATTATATGTGGATATATATATATATATATGTATTTAAATAACTTCAATTTAAAAGAGAATAAAACTGCCTTCAGTCTCCTTTCTTGCTTTTCACTGTATTTTCCTTACTGATAACACTTATTGGATTTGTCTTTATATACTGTTAAGATTTATTGTATATATTTAAAACTCATAAATTCTCTTGGTTTTATCATTTGTACATTTGTTTATTAAAACTTTTTAGAAATAAGAAATGTCACCAATACTTAGGGTAAATTTTCTTTATCTTCTAGATTTTCATGGACTAAGGATGACAAGCATTTTGATCTTTCTGACCCTCGGATAATTGTATCTAACAATTCAGGCACATTCAGGATCCCAAATGAGGGTCACATCTCTCACTTTCAAGGGAAATACCGCTGTTTTGCATCTAATAGACTAGGAACTGCAATATCAGAAGAAATAGAGTTCATAGTTCCAGGTAAGTGTTCATGTAGAGACTTCATTGACTAATATTAGTATCAGGTGAATTATTAATAGACATTATGCCATCTACAGAAATAAATCATTATATATTCAACCAGCATATTTTTCATTTACTAGAAAAATTATTGTCAGAGTATATAATATTTACAGTCAGATATTGTTAGAATTGAGCTACATTTCAGTAGCCCTCTATCTAACCTGGAATAAAGGAGTTATTTTTCATATATAATGATGATTAAATCTATTATTAGATAAGTTTAGCTCAGTATTCAGTATCAGACAATCTCAATGCTTCTGTATCAACACAAAGACACTTTGATAACAGTTTAGTGCAGTTCTGCCAGGTTTCAGGACCCATATTCTTCATGCAGCCTTCTTGTGGATCTAGGATGTTATATCTAATAAAACATGCAACCTCACAACCTCAATCAAAGAGTCTAAGACAAAGGCACAAATAGATGTTTATAGATCTTTAAATGCTTCTAGCGTGTCTAGGCAACTCTTTCATTAACTGGAAGATGGAGAAAAGCTAGCTGCATAATCCCAGTTAAACAAAATCACTTCCCTGTAATAGAGTAGAACCAGCCACTGGCGGTGTATACAATAAGTAGAAATCATGACAAACTGTAAACCCTTTTCAGTTAAGGCTATCATTGCCCAAAATTATCACCAGTTTCTGGTGTCTGATTCATTAACATAACTCGCCTATGTGCATGAAATGTGTGCTTTCCCCCCAGTTCTATGGTTTCTAACTTTACACAGCTCTAACAAAAATTTTAAATGGTTTATAGGGTTAATTCTTACATGTAAAAATATCAGTTAGCCTCTTTGACAATTTTTTGTTGTAAAATCTTATAAACATAAAGAACTCAGGAGTGTTGTCCACCTGGTAGAATGTGGAGCCTTGCTAAAACAAACCATACATAAATGTTAAAGTCGCAAATAATGATGAATTATTTTCTTGAAAGCCGAGCGAGAGTGCTGTATATAAATTGTTGTTAACACCTTATAAAATTCTAAAGCACTAGATAGTGAGAAAATTTAGACCCTTATAGTATACACAATTTATATTCAAATTTATAATGAAACTGAAAATACTGATCAAATGAATGATTATCAGACCATGTGGTATGAAGAAAAAGTGAGAAAGAAAAGATATGGAAATGAAGTAAAATAAGAGAGGAAAAAATGCAAAAATGTAATCTAGATATATCACAAAATAAAGATAAGAGGAAATTAAGTGAGTAGCTTTGCAGGATAAAATATCTAGACCATAAAGATTCCAAATTTTTAAAACAACAAAAAGGGAGGAATTATCATAGTTAAGATATTCAAATTAGCATAGATTAATGATAGTCAAAACTCACCTTATTTTCTAAAGCCTTTCTAGAAATTAAGTACTTAAGAATATATGATATTAAAACAAGGGAGGCAATAATAATAGGCCTGCAAAAAGTAACAGATAAATATGTCATAATAACATCATTGTGCGGTGATTCAAGCAGAAAAGAGCATTGCTAACGACATAAAAGATTTAAGTCATCTGAGTATAAGCCAGAATTAATAAATGTGTATGGAGTATCATACCTAAACTATGGAATGAATTATTTCATGAGTTTGGAAAAATGGTACAATTGGTGATCTGTTGAGCTGTTAAAAGAATATCATCAAAATATAATTGAACTAGAAATCAATGACAAAGTTCAATAAAAGTCTCCTATTTTGACAAGTAATATATCCCTAACTCACAGGTAAAATAAGAAATGTTAGGGAAAACATTGACAATCATGGTTTGAAAAGTCTACATGAAAAGATATATTGCTACCATGAAAACAGTCTTTAGAGGAGTATTCAATGTCTTTCAAACTTATATGAGAAGGAACAATAATGAACATTAATTATGGAGACTTATGTAATATAGCTTTAGAATGAAAATTAATGAGCTAACTTAAGGTAATCGAAGGTTGTAGTATGTGTATATGGGAAACTAACTCCTATGGTGTACAACATTTACTAGGTGACACATAAATCTTTAGTAAAGAGGAAAATGAGATCTGAAGATATGACTCAATCAGTAAAGTGCTTTCCATATAAGCATGAGAACCTCTGAGCCCAGAATGCTGTTCCTTGTATTCTGTATATTTTTCTTTCATCTGGTCACATTCCATAAACATACAGGCAAATAAACAAGAATTCTGAATAAAATTACTCTGTGTCAATTAAGGATGGATGGACATCCATCCTGCTGCCATCCATCACAGTGGCTTGTGCCTGTAATGTCAGTGCTATCGCGAGGATGGGAAAACAGACAGATCCCTGGAGCTCATGGGCTACCCAGTCTAGTTCAGTGAGAGAGCCTGTCCCAAAATGTATGGTGGAGTTATATCAAGAAAGACAATAAATTATCTTTGGCACACACACACACACACACACACACACACACACACACACACACTACAAACATAAAAATTGTTACATGATCTAGATAAACAGAGACTAAATAAACATTTTTTGTGGGTCTGAAGACTCAACAGAGTTAAAATGTCCATCTATCTTTAGTTGACACAGTAATTTTACTCAGAATTCTTGTTTATTTGCCTGTATGCTTATGAAATGTGGCCAGATGAATGGAAAATATACAGGATTCAAGGAACAATTTGAACATTTTTAAGGTTTAAATGAGGTAAAGACTTTGCTTATCTTGTATCAGGCCTCAGAATAATCATAAGTAATTAGGCTGGTATGGTTTTGTGTGGGATTAAAAAGGCTGAATTGACCACAAAACAGTTTACTAGATGAAAACAAGCTGAATTTCTCCCTCAATCTTTCCCTCACTCTTCTGTCACTCCTCATTCTCCTGTCCTTCTTTCTCACTCCTTTCCCCTCCCTCCCTTCTTCCTTTTCTCCTTCCCTTCATCTTTTCCTCCCTTGCTCCATCTTTCCCTCTCTCCCTTCTTATGTCCCTCCTTCTTCCCTCCCTCCATCTTTCCCTCTCTTTCCCTCCTTCTTACCCTCCTTCCTTCTTCCCTTTTTTCCTCCCTTCCACACTCCAGCATTAGCTGGTATGTAACACTTTCAAATGGACCTACAGGGCCCTACACTTGGCATTTTATCTCATTGTGTATCCTTACATTGGCATTGTATCTCATGCATCTTACCTCATTCTAAGTGTTTTGGGTGTGTTCATGGCTTATCCACTATCGGGAAAGCATCTTAATATTTTTTAAAAAAATGAGAAATAAACTTTAGAAATTTGGAGATGACATATATTTGTTATTTTAATGAAGATCTTATAACAGTCTACCCAGAGATCAATAGCTTTTGTTCAGTCTTGGATAATTGAAACTAGTGTTTCAAAGTTCCTGAATTTTTAAAGAGAAAATGAAATGACCTGGTTTTGTGAAGGTAAGAATCCATTATTCAGGTCTTGACTGAGATCTCTGTCTCCAGCTTCATTCCCTTGATAAGTGAATAGAGTAGGGTTTTTTCCTTCCCTTTCTTTTCTTTTCTTCATTTCTTTTCATCAATGTTAGATTCAGCTCAGAGTTCTGTATTATTGTTAAACACAGTAAATTTTCAAATAGAAAAGAGACAGCAGTGTAACAGCCAAAGGGAAGGGCCACAGTGACTCTCTTTAGTGTCCCCTCTCCTGTTAGAGTTCTGTCTTAAGGTATAAGTACAATGAAGGCTTAGATCAACCCTTTATCTTAGGATGTTGTGTCCCAACCTCCTAAAAGATGAATTCACCTGGGTTACCCCACTTTCCTTGTCTGGGTGTCTGTGATTTTCCCCACACAACAGGAATTTGGAGGGTGCCAGCATTTGTGTTTGATCTATCCTTTTATTTATTTGTACATACATAGCATGCAAAGACAGAATCTAACTCCATTTGTAGTGGAATGTATTGTTGCAATGATTTAGGTCTCACAGTACAGGGAAAGTTTATTCTAGAGTCAGTTTTGACTAATGACAGCCTGACTACACAGACTCAGGATGCCCCAAATTCCACATTCTAGTCTGGCAAAAGTTGCTAACATATTTATGGTAATGGAACAAAGAAAGTCATAAATGAAGGAATTTTAAGGATATGTTGGTGGGCACATCAGGCAGGTAGGTACAGTGCAGTGCAGAAATCTCTGCTATAGGCATCAGATGCTGTCTGATGTCACTCATCGGCGTTGGTCTGAAGAGTGCTGAGATCTTTTTGCATGTCACATAAGAATATTTATAATAATCACAAGGGGGTTAGGGGTAGCAGAGGTGATCAGGATACTAAAGACTCTAAAGATCATTTAGCTCTGGACTTGCAATATTCCCTTTCTTCAAAATCACTGAAGTTCTATCAGTTAGCCTCACAGAATGTTCAGCATAAGTTTAAGTTTTAAGGGGGGATTCAGTGTGTAATATATATTAATTGTCATATAAGCTTGCAGAAAACATCTCTCAGTAATATAGAGGATTAAGGATACTTGAAATTATAAAAACAAATCTTATGGAAATGTTCCTAGTGTAATTTTACTTTGGTTTAAAGTTTGTAAATCCACATGAAATGTTGATTAGGAATAAAATTTTACTTAGGAAATTTTTATAACAAGAGACTACTGAACACATGATTGAAGATACTAATTACCACCAATGGAGGTGGGAGGAGCTGGGGTCAGGACCAGGTGGAAGACAATGCTCTTGGTGGAGTACATAGTGTATAAAAGTGTTTCTGTCATGTTTCTTTCTTCCTTTGTATAACCTGAATTTATTTATGCTTTATGAATGTATTCATAAAGGAACCTACACGTGACGTGGCAATGCTGCTGACGTGGCTGTCCTGGGTTGGGATGATTCAGCAAAAGTAATGGACAAAGAAATGGCATGTAGACTTTGAAACTTCATTTAGGAGTTAATTTGAAGTGACATTTAGTTAAAAATGCCTGTAAATTTTGGATCAGAACATATTACCATGAACATTGTGGCTGAAAGTGGAGAAATTATTATATAGCCAGCACTCTCTAATCTTGGTTTATGTCCCAATGATTGCAACAAACCTTAAAAAGAATATATTTGAAATTAAAATTTGCATTTTCCCAAACATACACTAATTTTTTTCTTGGCCTGGAGACTGCTTAGTCTGTGTTTTCATAAATCTATGGCTCTATTACACATATTTTTAGCTTAAATTAGGTTAGAAATATAGGATGAAAGAGATTAAATGTAAATAGTAAAAGACAAGATGTCAGGGTGGTCCTTAGCCTGACTGAATTCAAGTGGTTGCTATGGAGACAAACAAAGCAATAGCTAGACCTGCTGCAAGAGAGAAGTGGGGCAGCTGCATATAAGATACAACAATTAACAGGCTTTAAAAATATTTTCCCTTATTACCTAAGCATTGTCAGAGAAATTATGGTGATATGGGGATAATTCTTGTCAGAATATGACAGTGTTGCAGTTAAGAGGCTGTGGATCAGAGATCAGGCCTTTAATGTAGGTAATTGCTCTCTTTCTTTGCTGCTGCAGAAGCAAGTAAAAAGATTAGATTTCTTACAGATCGTTTCCAAGCTGTCTTGAAAATACTTCATCATCTGACCTCCACTCCAGTGCTCAGAGATCATGAATAAGACTGTTTCAAGTTTCCGCATTTAACAATGGATTTATCTTAAGCTTCAAGGAATTGTTTTTATTTTCATAGCGATGAAAACTTGATGGTTCTAGTTTTAGTCTGTCTCAGTTATCAAGTTGTTATTTAATACAAAGGAAATTTTTATTCACAATGATTAGTTTCCTATTTTTATAATATCGTAGTTGAGCCTGGTAGGGAGAGGATGAGAGAAAAAGCCCAACAACAGATTACATCAGTTATGTTTATCCTTTCATTAGATGGGATGGATATCTATGGCACAGGCCTTAGTGACTTAGTCAATACATCAATATTAGGTTCCCTTTCTGTTTTAGCCATTTTTCTACTTGTATTCATCAGATTTCTGCAACTACAACACAATCTCTGAGAAAATCATTTACAAAGAGACAAACTTAGTTTAGTTCACGTTTTTGCATCGTCCAGTCCATGATGGGATGGCCTTATTGCTTTGGGCCAGATTACAGAAGCACAATGGGTTAGGAGAATGTGGAAGAGTAAAACCTTCCTACATTTTTATGTAAAGAAGCAAAGAGAAAGAGAAAGGACTGCAGTTCCATAATTCTCTTCAAGATCATCCTCCCTATAACCTAATAACTTAAAATTAATCCTCACAGCTCCAAAGTTCTAGCATCTTCCAGTAGAAACCATGGAGACTTAGTCTGGAACACATGGGCATTTGGGGGATTCTTACATGAGCCTTAACATTAGTGACTTTGGAGAGCACAGCAAATCAAATATGAATGGTCACACCTTGTGGCTGTGACCGGTGTGCGTGTATGTGTGTGTTTGTGTGTGTGTAGAGAGATGGAAGCTATTTTCTCTTCTTTTTAATCATCAGAGTTTAATCCTGAAGCACAACTAATAAAAGCTCTGAGAAAACAATTGGTGTTCAACCTGAAGGTCAGAAAAGCAAAACAACCAGTCACTGGCGTTTATGTCTACCTCAGTCCAAAATGGCGATCCTGCCTCCAGTTATTACAGAATGAGACTGAGACTGAGGGCCGTCTCCTCCTGTTTTATAATCCTTTTTATTTTGGGGGTTAAGGGCGTGTACCATTACTGCCTTGTTTCTATGACAAGTTAGTGTGGCTACTGGGAGTTGAACCCAGGTCCTCTTGAAAAGCATCCAGTACTCTTAACCTCTGAGCCATCTCTCCAGCCCCCTTTATTTATTAAAACACAAATAAAATTCCACTACATAATCTGATGATATAACTCCCTTTACTTTATCTAATACTAACCATCCTTCAGGTTGCTGGTCACCTTTCTCCATAGGCTTTCTTGATTTGTCATAGCTTGTACTAAATCGTCTGCCCTATGCATTTGAGTCTGTAAGCTATCATTTACATATGCTCTAGTTATTTTAAATTGAAAAATCATAATCAATTATTAAAATAATTCCAATATTCCCCAATATGTCCTAGAGGACCCTCTAGGCCAGTGGTTCTCAACCTTCCTAATGCTACAATGTCTTACTACAGTCCCTCAGGTTGTGGTGACTCTCAATCATAGAATTATTTCATTGCTACTTAATAACTGTAATTTTGTTACTCTTATGATTTGCAATCTAATTATCTTTGAGATCCCTATGGGGTTCGTGACCCACAGGTTGAAAACCACTATTCCTGCCAGCCCATTTTTGTTCAATATTTTCTCTGCTCAGTAAGAAGAGGTTTTACTTTTCTGAATTTGGGGAGAATTGAAGTGATGAGTTTTCAAACCTCGCTGACAGCTCCCAAAGTTGTATGGCTCCAACAGAGTTTCAGTTTGCAGGATGGCTATATCTTGAATGAAGTGGGTAAGATAGTTTGTGGTCAGCTTATCTCTGGGAAAGGTTTTCTGTGCAGACTATCTTGACTTCAAGAAGCCAGTCATGAGTGAACATAGTAAAGTATAACTCACATTTGTAAGTGCATACTGGAGATCAATCCACTGTGCTGAATGATGGGCATGAAGAGGACCCATCACAGAATCATGAAGAGGAAGAAGCTGCCAAGTGTTTCAGTTGCTTGTGCAAATAGATGTGCAGTATTGTTATGTAGACAGGAGGTTGGTTTCATCCAGACTGGGTGGTAATGGGGTTTCTCAATACATTTGATGCCCTGCTTAGATGGACAGTGATGAGTAGGTACACAGGGTTAAGTCTAGTCTGAATGACTGTGTTTTGGTGATGATGGAGGAGGGCTCCTTAGAACTGTGAGAGTGAACAAAGACAGTGGAATTGCCTCACATGAGCAAAGACTATTGCTTAACATACTGTATTGTCTTGTATTGGATGTAAACTAAACATATTGTATCTGTCCTCAATAAATAATTCTATGGTTATTACCAATGAACTGCAATCAGTCAGTCACTTTCAGAGTGTTTTTCAACTAGAGTCATTTCCTTATATGAATTAAAATTGTCTCCATGGCTGCTTCTGTTTTATGAAATTTAATTTAAAACAACATTGTGCTGGTTGGTTTTCATCATATACCTGAATCTGGGAAGAAAGAACCTCAACTGATCAATTGCTCAGATCGTATTGGCCTGTGGCTATGTCTGTGAAAGCTTGTCTTAAGTTATGACTGAGGTAGGAGATGAAATCTAATGTGGGAAGCACCATCTCTAGTCAGGTCTGGGCTGCACAAGAGAGCTGAGCATGAGCAAGAGGTACGCCAGGCAGCAGCCTCCCTCCTTGGTTTCTGCTGTAGTTCCTACTTGAGTTCCAGGGCCTGCTTGTTTGCCCCGGCCACCCAGAACCAAAATAACTACACAGAAACTGTACTATTTAAATCACTGCTTGGCCCATTAGCTCTAGCTTCTTATTGACTAACTCTTACATATTATTTTAACCCATCTCTATTAATCTGTGCATCACCACGAGGTCTTGGCCTACCAGCAAAGTTTCAGCACGTCTGTCTCTGGTGGCAGTGGCTCCATGGCGTCTCCCTGACTCTGCCCATCTTTATCCCAGCATTTAGTCCAGTCCTCTCTGCTTGCTTAAGTTCTGCCCTATCAACAGGTCAAGGCAGTTTCTTTTTATTCAGTAATGATAATTACAGCACGCAGAGGGGACTCCCACATCAGTGATCTGCAAGTATAATCCCAATAAGCAGTTTCCTCCTTCAAGTTGCTTTGGTTCATGATGTTTTTACAGTAACAGAAAGCAAGAGAATGTTTATTGTAAATGTTAAATGTTCATGACCTTCCATAGTGAAGGCTAAATGATTCAAGGTCACCAAAAAAATAAAATAACCAATTTAATTGATCTCTTCTCTAATATTTCCTATGACACTTTAAATTAGATGATGTATAATCTTCCCTGTATCCTGATACTAATTTCATCTAAGTTAAAAGCTGTTCTTAAGATTTACAGTATCTGTTTAAGGGCTGGAGGACATTTAGAAATCAGTTTTCTCCTACCATATGGGTTCCAGGGAATGAACTCAGGTTGTCAGGTTTACCCAATGCATCATTTTATGTCTCCAGGGGTACATAAAGCTCGTGCCAGGTTTTTCCCCCTTTTGTCGAAAATAGATCCTTTTATCATGCAGTAAATCCTGAATGAAGTTTCCCCAGGTCCTACCTCCCATCCCTTCTGGATCTACTCCCTTTCTGCCTTTCATTAGAAAATAACAGACTTCCGAGAAATAACAACTAAACAATAAAACATAATAAGATGAAGCAAAAACTATTATATTGAAATTTGACACAGGAACCCATCAGGAGGAAAGGAGTCCCTAGAGCAGGCACAAGAGTCAGAGATCTCCTCGCTCTTAGTCCAGAGTCCCATAAAAATCCTAAGCCTATAGCTAGAATATATACACAGAGGACTTGGTGCAGGCCCATGTAGGCCCTGTGCTTCTTCTTCAGTCTCTATGAACTCACATTAGCCTCACTTAGTTGATTCAGAGGGCCTTCTTCTGGTGTGTTCCGTGCCGTCTGTCTCTTCCACTCTTTACACCTCCTTTCCAAGGGACTTGGTGAGCTGTGAGAGGAGGGATTTGAAGGAAACCTCCAATTTAGACTCTTTCTCTGCATAATGTCTGGCTGTGGATCTTTGCATCTGTTACCATCTTTTGCCTAAGAGAAGCTCTCTGATGATGACAGGATAAGGCCCTGTAGGAATGATTTTTACTGATTTTTTAAGATTGGCAGTGTTCGATTTTACTGTAGAACTCTAGGCTATCTAACCTCTGTTTCTTGGTTGCCCAAGCAGCATTGGATGTGGGTTCCTTCTTATGGAGTGGACCTTAGGTCAAATCAGACATTGCTTGGCTATTTCCACAAGTTCTGTTGTGGAACTAACATATTTTTTAGGCAGGACAAAGGTTTTGTGGCTGGCTTGGTGTCCACATTTCTGGTAGCCTTAGGAGTACCCTCCTGTACCAAGGAGACCAAAATATAGGGACCAGCTTGACTTTTCCACATTTAATGAGCTGTGTGGGTGTTGTCCTTGACAATGGGGCAACATTGTTGGTTGGAAGAGAAAAGCCCTTTGTTTGAGCAGCAGCAGCCTGGGTTGTTTGTGGGTTTCCATGGAATCCCCTTGGCCAACAACTCAATTGAATGAACCTGGTCCCACCACTGGAAGCCTCGCCTAGAAATGGTCAATCGAGACTCTGTAACCTCCATTATAAGAAGTTCTCATTAGATCACCTTCATAGATGCCAGGAAGTTTGCACTGCTCTAGATTTCCATGCCACTTCCCAAATGCCACACCCCCAATCCCTGTAGTCTCTCCCTGAACTCTCTCCTTCTACCCCACTCCCCCCTCAACCCGATTCCCCTCTCCAGTCTCCATCCACCCCACTCCACCTCTAAAATATATTTTCTTTCCCCCTCCCTGGGAGATCCCTGCATTGCCCCCAAAGAACCTCCTCTTTGCTTATCCTCTCTTTGTCGATGGATTGAACCTTGGTTATCATTTGCTTAATGACTAATAGTCCCTTATAAGTGAATGCACACCATATTTTTTCTGGGTCTGGGTTCCCTCATCAAGATGATTCTTTCCAGTTCTATCCATCTACCTGCAAATTTTATAATGTCATTTTTTAACAGCTGAATAATACTCCATTGTGCAAATATACCACAGTTTCTTTATTTATTCATCTGTTAAGGGACATCTAGGTTGCTTCCCATTCCTGGATATTATTATTAAAGTCATAATGAACATGGTTGAGCAAGTGTTCTTGTGCTAAAATGGAGTGTCCTTTGGGTGCATTTCCAGGAGTTGTATAACTGGATGTTGAGGTAGATCATATCCCAGTTTTCTGAAGATCTGCTATAATGATTTCCATAGTGTCTATAAAAAGTTGCACTTACACCAGCAATAGAGGAGTGTTCCACATCCTTGTCACCATGAGCTGTCATGTATGTTATTGATCTTGGGCATTCTTTCAGATATGAGATGGAATTTCAAAGTAGTTTTGTTTGCAATTCGTTGATGTCTGAGAATGTTGAACAATTCTTTAAGTGTTTCTCAGCCATTTGAGATTCTTCTGTTGTGAATTCTCTGTTTATATCTGTACACTCATTTTAAAATTGGATTACTTGTTTTCTGATATCCAGTTTCTTGAGTTCTTTGTATTTTTTTCAGTTTTTTATTTTTATTGAGCTCTACATTTTTCTCTGCTCCCCTCCCTGACTCTCCCCTCCCCTTTTAACCCTCCCCCAAAGGTCCCTATGCTCCCAATGATGTTACTCCTCTACTGGATGTGGAGTTGGTCAAAATCTTTTCTTATTCTGTAGACTGCTGCTTTGTCAGAATGGCAATGTCCATTGCCTTGCAGAAGATTTTCAGTTCAACGAGGTCCCCTTTATTGTTTATATTAGTGCCGGTGCTATCAGTGTTCTACTGAGAAAGTTTTCTTCTGCTCCAATGAGTTCAAAATTCTTTCCCATTTTCTCTTCTCTTCTATTAAGTTCAGTGTATCTGATTTTATGTTGGTGTCTTTGATCCACTTGGTCTTGAGTTTTGTAGAGGGTGATAAGTATGAAGCTATTAGCATTCTTCTACATGCAGACATACAGTTGACCTGCTCCATTTCTTGAAGATTTTTTCTTTTTTCCATTGTGTCTTTCTGACTTCTTTATAAAAATTCAGATGTCCATAGGTGTGTGAATTTATGTCTGGTGCCAATATAAGAAATCTAGAAGCCTTTAATTTCTTTCTTTTTTTTCTGCCTTGACCCACTTTTCATTCCATAGAGATTTGTTCAGTTTCAGTGAGTTTGTAAGGTTTTCTGTTGCTTCTGTTGTTGATATCAAGCTTTAATCCATTGTGGTCTGATAGGATACAGGGATTTCAGTTTTCTTGTGTCTGTTGAAACTTGCTTTGAATCTAAGCATGTGGTCAACTTTGTACAAAGTTCCATGAGATGCAGAGGGAAAGGTATGGTCTTTAGTATTTGGGTGAAATATCCTGTAAATAATTGTTAGGTCCATAGCAGTTTTTTATAACACATTAGGTTTAGCATTTCTCTGTTTAATTTTTTCTGGAGGACCTGTCCATTGGTGAGGTTGGGGTATTGAAGCCTCCAACTGTGAGTGTATGAGGGTCAATAAGTGATTTAAACTGTAATGGTATTTCTTTTACAAACTTGGGTGCTTTTGTATTTAGGACATAGATGTTAAGAATTGAAAGATCATTCTGGTGGATTCTTCCTTTGATGAGAATGTGATGTCTTCTCCTATCTCTTTCGATTCATTTTGTTTTGATGTTTATAATGTTAGACTTTGAAATGACTACACCAGCTTGATTCTTAGGTCCATTCTCTTAGAATATTTTTCCAACCTTTATCCTGCAGTTATGTTTATCCTTGAAGTTGAGTTATATTTCTTGGATGCAGCAGGATGGATCACATTTTCACAAACATTCAATGTTTTTGAAATGTCTTTGTCTTTTCTTTTCAGTTCTTTTTTAAATTAATGGATTAATTCTTTAAACTCATTTTACATTCCAACCACAGTTCTACTTCCCACTCCTCCTCCTGCCCCTTCCTACCTTCCCCCACAACAACTCCCCCTCCACTCCTCCAACAGGTAGGGGCTTCCATGGGGAGTGAACAAAGTCTAGCATATTAAGTTGGGGCAGGACCAAGCCCATCCCTCCACATTAAGGCTGAGTATGGCAACCCACCATAGGGAAAGGGCTCTAACAAGCTAGCGTATACAACAGGGATAGATCCTGATTCTACTGCCAGGGACCCTCAGAATTGAGATCATTGATACCGAGAGATGGTGGCGGTGGTGGTGGTGGTGGTGGTGGTGGTGGTGGTGGTGGTGGTGGTGTGTGTGTGTGTGTGTGTGTGTGTGTGTGTGTGTGTGTGTTTCCCTTCTTTTCATCTTGCTGGTGTGAGATATTATGTATTTCCTGTGTTGTCATGGATGTAGTTAGCCTTTTAGATTGAAGTTTTGCTTCTACCACCTTCTTTTGGGCTAAATTTGTGAAAAGACTGTGTTTAAATTTAGCTACATCATAGAATATCTTATTTTCTTCATTGATGGTTGAAAGTTTTGCTGGGTTTAGTATATCTGGGCTGACATCTGTAGTTTCTTAGAGACTGCAACATGTTTTACCAGGTTCTTCTGGCTTTCTTTGTTTCCACTGAGAAGTCAGGTGAAATTCTAATAGGTCTGCCTTTATATGTTATTTGGTCTTTTTCCCTTGCAGCTTTTAGTATTCTTTCTTTGTTCTGTATGTTTGGTGTTTTGATTATTATATGCCAAGGTACTTTCTTTTCTTGTCCAAGCTATTTGATGTTCTGTATGCTTCTTATACCTTTCCAGGCATGTCCTTCTTTAGGTTAGGGAAATTTCTTCTATGATTTTGTTGAAAATGTTTTCTGGGCTTTTGAACTGGGATTATTCACATCCTCTATTCCTATTATTCTTAGATTTGGTCTTTCATGGTGTCTCAGATTTCCTGAATACTTTGTGTCAGGAGTTTTTTAGACTTAACATTTTCCTTGACTGATGTATCCATTTCTTCTGTTGTATCTTTAATGCCAGAGAGTGTCTCTTCTGACTCTTGTATGCTGTTGGTGAAGCTTTCACCTGTAGCTCCTGCTCAAATTTCTAAATTTTTAATTTCCAGAATTCCATTCATTTGTGTTTTCTTTATTAATTCTATTTTCATTTTTAGGTCTTGAACAGTTTTATTCATTTCTTTCAACTCTTTGATTCTGTTTTCTTGGATTTCTTTAAGCAAATTATTCATTTCCTCCAGGTTTTTCTTTGTGTTTCCCTGGCGTTCTTTAAGGATCTGTTGTATTGAGGGGCTCAGGCTGTGTTCCCGGCGCCGGGCCCCTTGTGCCATCCAGCTCCCGGTGTGTACCCGAAACAATTACACAGAAACTGTATTCATTTAAATACTGCCTGGCCCATTATCTCCAGCCCCTTATTGGCTAACTCTCACATATTATTTTAGCCCATCTCCATTAATGTGTATCGCCACTTGAGTTGTGGCTTACCGGCATGAGTCTAACCCGTGTCCATCTTGTGCTGGAGAAGCATGGCGTCTGCGTCTGCCACACTGTCTTCTCTCTCACAGCATTCCGTTCTGTCTACTCTGCCCACCTAAGGGCTGCCCTATCAAAAGGCCATGGCAGTTTTCTTTATTTAACCAATGAGGGCAATACACAAATAGAAGACCCTCCTACACCAAGGATCTATTAATTTCTTCACATAGTTTGTTTGTGATATCCTGGATTTCTTTGAGATAATTATTAATTTCCTCTTTAAGGCCCTTATCATCTTTATAAACTTAGTTTTGTTTTTTAACTTGTGTTTCAGCTATGTCGGCATATTTAGGGCCTGCTGTGGTAGGAGAGCAGGGCTCTAGTAGAGACATATTTCCCTGACTGTTACTGTGTTTTATACTGGTGTCTACACATCTATATTCGGTATGATTATAGGTCTAGGTGATGATTTCTGGATTTATCTTTGTTGAGTTATTTTGTTTCTTGGTTTCTGTTTCCTCCCTTGACTTTCAGGGAGTGTGATGGCTGTGTGTTACCTGTTTTTCTGGCCTGCTCAGGTAGTGTTTTCACAGGGAGTGTCTGCTGATGTTGCAGGCTCTGGGTCACTGGGACAAATTCGGGGAAGGAAGGTTAGAGGAGAAGGTCTTTGTGATCTCTTAGGAATGGGTTCAGAGAGGAAAGGAAGACCAAAGCAGATTGCCTGCTACAGAGTTTGGAATGAAGCTCGGATGTGGGTTGTATCTCAGGAGCAGTAAAAGAATTGCATGTCTGCCTTCTGCCTACGTATTGCCTTAGATGGGGTGGCCCTTGGATTAGCAGGGCATACCTGGGGGGTTTCAGGTCTGGAAACAAGCTAGGAGTTGGGGTGGAGGGAAAAAGTTGTAAACAGGAAGATCTGTGTATACCTTGGGAGATGAGAGTGGGCAAGACTGCCAAAGGTGCTCTGCAGTATGTCTGGTTCTGCTGTAGACCTGGGGGTGAGACTGCAGAGAGAGGTCTGCTGTAGGAGGCAGTCTCATCTTGCCATATCCATCATATGAGAACAAGGAAATGGGATGCTGAATTTATTAGTTGCTCATTTTTTTATGACAAGATGAAGTTATTGGAGATTAATAACAGAAAATATTAATGTTACATTAAAAATGAATGTCTCATGTCTCATGGTGATCAATTTATCAGGTGTTCCAAAATTCCCCAAAGAAAAAATTGAACCCATGGATGTGGAAGAAGGGGATTCCATTGTCCTACCCTGTAACCCTCCCAAAGGCCTCCCACCTTTGCACATCTATTGGATGAATATTGGTAAGTAGTGTTCTGTTCCATCAATCTGGGTCACTTTAATTCCATGCACTATGTAAGCAACCACATGTAATGGAAACAATGAATGCAATCATTCATATGCGATTGATTGTCATATAGATTCAAATAGATTTCAAAATTAGATACATTTGAAATTCTACACTTTCTCCTAAGTATAAACTGGAATATATATGTGAAGACACTAGAAAATCATTGCATTCCTTGATTTACAATATTTGAAAGTGGCAGGAAGTATTCGCAGGATAGGACAGGCCTGTGACAAACCTTCCTTCCAAAGTCCTTATCTTTGGAACACAGGCAGGGTCAGAGTTGAAGCGACTTGGGGTAGTTACTTGTTTACTATGACAGTTTTAACTTAGTTCTACCTGATAAAATCAATGACCTACAGAACATTCAGTATCAGCCTGTGTGTTCAATCTTTCAAAATGCTTTGGTGGTTCCTGAAGCCTCCCTCTCTTACAAAGTCTGTTATGTCCCATGCTTTCTAATGGCCTTCTGGATGTTTATATTATATAGGAAAATCATATTTATACAGCAGCCAGAGGAGAGTAAGTGAAACTACACTTGGCTGCAGCCAAGATTTGTAGCCTTCACTCTCCCTAGAAGTACACAGCTGCACTCCAGTGCAGAGTGATTCGTGGCTGATAAGTCACTTTTGAGGAGCACAGTTTCAGGAAAATGTTATCCAGAGAAAACAAAAGTAATAATTAGTTGTTATTAGAACTGAACAGTTTTCAGATATGCATAACAAAGTTAGAGACGAATTGGTAATGGGGGATGGAACACCCACACTGCTGGTGTGACTGTGAGATTCTCAATCTTCCAAAGATTTCATTGTTGCCTATTTTTATCTGTTTGGTTGATCACTGCTATTTTATTAAGACCAGACTGCAGAAAAATAAGAAGAACAGACAAGGGACATCACAAACATATATAAATCATATGAAAGAAAATAGAAATGTAAAAGTCTAATGCACATTGTGAGGAAGGGCAGCCCATTTCAGTGACAAGGTTTTATTTATTTTTTTCTTGCAGAATTAGAACACATTGAACAAGATGAAAGAGTATACATGAGCCAAAAGGGAGATCTGTATTTTGCAAATGTGGAAGAAAAAGACAGTCGAAATGATTACTGTTGCTTTGCTGCATTTCCAAAATTAAGGACGATTGTACAAAAAATGCCAATGAAACTTACTGTGAACAGTTGTAAGTCCAAATAATTTATTCTTCCTTTACTTGTGCTGAATGCAAATATGTGCATGCTTTCATTCTTCTCTCCAAAGACATTTAAAGCCGGTTCTGTATTTTCCATCATTGTTTCGTTTAACTCCAGAGACTTCATATAGATGATCGGAACATCTGCAGCTGCAAATCCACAGTAGCTCTGTCTCTGGCAGCCAGAAAATCAAATCTCAATTCACAGTACAAATGTGTTTCATTTGATGTCTGCAGGATCTACTCATTTTCAGTGAGCATAGAGCACATCTCAGGCATGGGCTCACCGTGACCTTGGATAAATCAGCAGGCTGAAAATGAAGGAGACAAAAAATGAGTCAAAAGAAAATCACCATTTATATTTCTTATCACATCAAGCGTTTTCTTTGTCCTTCTCAAATTGACAAAGTTATCTGAATTGATTTTCTGTTTCCTACTTGAATCTGCAAATGCACGTCTGAGTTCCCAAAAGGGGAGAAGTAATTAGTGAGAGATGAAGTGGTAAGATTCAAAGGCAAAGAATAATCCCAGCAGCTTCCTGGCTGAGTAATTGGCTCTGGTAGAGCAGAAGGTTGGCATGACCACTTCATTGTCTAATTTGGTCCATGATTGTTCCATTATCTTATGTACATATGATGTGTGGAGTCTTCTCTGTGATGCTTTTCAGTAGCCTGAAGTCTCTGTGATAGAATTAACACTTGTCTCTTCACAACTTCAAGTTTAAGCTTCATAAATACACATACATACATACGTGTGTGTACATATGTGTATGTACATATATATATATATATGCATATATGTGTGTATTTCCATAGACAGCATGCAAATTGGCATGGCTGTACTTCATTTTATAATTTTCCCTAAATAAATGCATGACTTTGACTTTTCATACTTTATTGATGTCAGCATCGACCATTATGTTTGTATTAGTTTCTTCCATTTTTTTATTTCAGTAAAGCATGCTAATGATTCAAGTTCATCCACAGAAATTAGTTCCAAGGGTAAGTCGTTCATGTGAAGCATTGGGGCCTTTATTTTTTCCTTTAGTCACTCATTGTCATTTCAGTTTGAATTTTTTCTTTACTCAAAGAATTTGCTAGAAGCAATGCTAATATTTCTATTAAGTAACTCTTTAGTATAGAAAGTTCTTTAGTCCACTGTGCTTTAGAATTTAGCAAAGGGATATATATATACAAATATGATATATATGTGTGTGTGTATGTGTGTATCTGTGTGTGTAGTTAAATGTGTGTGTGTGATCCTTACAGGTAACATATAATCATATATTATTAACATATAAATTTGTATCTGTAGTTTTAGGTATAGATATAATGTATATATGTATGTGTGCATAAATATGTATATAAAATGGCGTATAACTGTGGATCTTCTAGGAGCTCACAAAAGGCAAGGAAGGTTGATAACTTTACAAAATGGAATAAAAAAGAAATGGTTGATATCAAGAAAAGAAGAGAAATACTGGATGTAGGAAAGTTAAATGAATTAATTTTACTTGCAAGACTTATTAGAGAAGTTGATAAACAAACTGCTACTTTAACTCTTTGAAAGAATGCAGTTTTCAACATATTTCCAATTCTCGTGTCTATGGAACCTTTTACATTTTATTAATTTTTTTATAAAACATCTATCAGAACTCGAATTGTATCTAAGATGCTTGAGTTATAACCTAAATTATATATTCAACTTGTTTTCTGCATTACAACCACATACATGAATGAAATAAATACATATACATAATGTAGACTAGATGCTTCCTAATATATTGGTGATGTCATCAGAAATGGATAAGGCTCCTCTTGGGGTGCCATTTCAGGAGTGCTGACTCATCCCCAACATCATTTTCTTTGTGATTAGTAATCTGAATATGTATCTTCAAGCACATAAAAAATATTGCATATAGTACAATTTCAAAAGTCATTTCTAATATATAAATACATGCAAGGAAATGCAAAGCAGACTGCACATGGCTCATTATATCTTCTGATAGAAGGTCAGTATTTATTGTCTTTCCATAAATGATAAAGGCACATTGGCAATGAATATAAAAAACAATTTATGTTCACATTTGGAAGTGATATCAAAGTGTAATGTGAATGAAGTATCCTAATTTACCTTTATATTTTAAAATTACTAAGAAAAAAAATGAAACTTTCCAAACTCTACTTAGTGGGTAGACTTACTATAAATCATTTCTTAACAGTATGTATCCTTAAGGATCTGAGACTAGAAGAAATTTCCTGAAGAGCTAAATAAATTTGTTGATGCTTGGTGTCTACTCAAGTCAAGTTTCCTCAGTCTGAATTCTCAATGAAGTACTCCAGGAAGCTGTGTTTTTTTAGATGCAATCCTAGTACTTAGAATAATAAAATAAATAGACATACGTAATCATCAAAATGGCAAGGTATGGTAAGACTATAGAATAAAAAGTCAGACTATCAGTTAGCTTGAGGGTATCTTCAAGAAGTTGTCTTGAATAAGTATTCAATTTCTGAACAGAAACATGTAGTATATAATGTGAAAATTTTAAAAGTTGGTAAAGAAATTGAGAGACACATGCTTACTTGAATACATCTTTTGGATGAGAGAATCTGTTTAAGAAGAAGCACACCAATATGTATACGTAAAACAAACTAGAACCATAGAATTTTTACTACATTTATTAGAGAGAGAATTGACTCTTTTTTTTTCTTTTCCAGCAAATTCAATCAAACAAAGGAAACCGAAACTTCTGTTGCCTCCTGCTCAGAGTGGCAGTTCATCCACAATGACTGTCCTCAAAGGGGATACCCTGTTGCTTGAGTGTTTTGCAGAAGGCCTGTGAGTACCCTGGCCTCTGCCAGCCCTCTTCCATTTAGTGTTTTAAAGACTACAAAACAAAGACCTTTGCTGAATGCCTGCTCTTAAGTTACTATTTTTAAAAATATAAACCCTCTTCCTGTTTCTCTGGCGAAACAAATTTTTGCTTCCTTATACAAACTTCAGGCTACAACTGAAATTGACTCCTAAGTACCTTTCTTTATGGTGGGATGCAGGGGTCAAAAAAACCCTTAGTGAAGTAGATGCTCTATTGCTGTCCTTAGAGTATGTGTATTAGCAGTCACTCCATCTGACCTTAAACCCTTAAGCCCTGTATTCTCTGTAGTCTCTCTTCTCGTGCCAGGTTCTGGTTTACAGGGGCCAGCTCCACTGTTATAGTACTTGGGGAGGGGTCACAACCTGTGCGCTAAGCCAGGTCCAGTTACTCATCCTCAATAAGCCCATCAAAAGAGTTAAATTTATAGAGGAAAACAGAAAAGATTTCTTCAATGAGCCCATTTTTTGAAGAAAGAAAAAAGGATCTGAAGATCCCTCCTGGGTCTGTCTTCCGATCCTGAAGTGATACTCAAGTTTAAATGGAGCTCTAAGGATGTGCACATTGAAGAATTCCCAGCAAGGTGTGGTCCCATATACCATTGAGCCATCAGTCATTGTCTGAACCTCAATCTCATCCTGTAATGTGTTACAGTAAGTTGTTAGAACTGTAAGTCTTGCAAGAGAGAGAAGTTGCCCATCTGGCTTAGCCTCATTTCCTTCTCCCAGCATGAGATTCCTAGAGAAATTCCCATTTCTTGGAGGTCCATTGATTCATTGGTTTGAAAGTCTTATTAGAATCTCTTTTGTTTCTGCCATCCCATTACACTACTCTCTTTTTTTAATTTCCAAAGTCCTCCATTTTTAATTCTCCTTTTGTGTTTTGTGCAAAAGCAGGTTCAGACCAATAAATTTAGGGGAATAGCACATCAAAAACTGGTTGGCTTCCTCATATTTCCAAGATCAGTGCCCTGTATCAGATCTTCCACCAAAGTCCTAAGGGTTGACATGTTGTCATCTCCTAAAATTGTTGTCTAAGCTGAGCGACTATTGTACACTTATGTGATTGGTCATAAAAGTTTGCCTGTTTCTACAAGTATTCCCGCTGACTTAACAGTCTCCCATTATGAATGCTATAGAGAAAGGCATTTCATCTTTCAGTTTATTAATTTGCAATTCAAATCATTTTGCAAGTAACGAAAGTCTCTTTAATCAGCTAGGATTTGAAATATATTAAATTGTGTTACATTAATTAGTTATTGAAAGTAAAAGTAAAAAATAAAATCCACCTTTGTTCATAATTCAATGAAAAGTCTGAATGACTTGTTTCAAGTTAGATTGTGAAGCAAAAGGAACTATTTTAATTATTGTACAACTTCTACAGACTTTGCACATTTTTTCTTTCCTGCCAGGTTACTTATCAGCCTTAAGTCACCAGTGTTGACTGATAAATTATTTCAATATGTTGTCATATGACCTCTATGGAAAAAGTTTGGTGTCTGTGTGGTTTTTTAAGATTTATTTTAATTTTATTTGCATGAGCATTTTGACTGCAAGCATGTCTGTGCACTACATGTGTCCAGCACCCAGAGAGGTAAGAAAAGGCAGTAGTGTTTCGGAGGTGGTGAACCACTACATGGATGCTGGGAATTCAAGCCTGGTCATCTACCAGGACAGGAGTGCTTCCTACCTGCTAAGCCTCTCTCTAGCCCTGCTCTGTGAGAAGGTCAAAGCCTTCCCATCTGCTGTCACTTGTGGCTCACCAGCTGGTGCCAGCACATATTTGGTGTGGTAGAATTAAATGCTTTCAGGCTTTGTCACTGTTCAGGCTAACTCAGAGTCAGGCAGAGACTTACACCCCTCATGTCCTGCCAAGCTATCATTTGCTTCCTGAGGTATTTGGTGTCTGTTCAGCTCTTCCTCCACTCACAGAAACATTACTCCTATGTGCCTTGTGCAGACTGGAGTATTGGAAATGCACACAGGAAAAGAACATGGATATTATAGTATGAGGATTCCTGATACTCTGTTATAGGAAGGGACTTTTCCCCCTCTTCACTGGTTTGAGTTGGGCTATTTATTCTGGTTGATCTTCTTTTGAATGGAGGCAATACTATCAAAAAGTTTTTTGAAGGATGTCATATATATATATATATCAAGGAAGTTTAATATCACATGCATCTGGGAGTAACAAAAGTACAAATCTCTAACCACTGTGGTATTATTTTGTCCTGTACATCCTTGACTCACGTTGTCTCTCAACATTCCCTGGCTGTAATTATTCCCACTTGCCGCTTAGGCAAATGAAGCCCACAGAGCTTTTGCTGAATGAAGGCACTATTCCAAGCTGAATGGACCCTAAAACTCTTTCAACACCACTTTTGGGCCTCCAAACCTTAAACTCCTCTAAGTGTAACACACACCAACATATTTTCAACAAAGGAACCCTTTCGGTTTAAACAAGGAAAACAGTGAGGAGCACTATCTGCTCTGAGGTGGTTACATAAATTATACACTTCAGTAAATAATGATAATAAAAATGTTTGTGCTGTTAGTTAAGAATGCTTTCTGTGCAAGCATAAGGACCTGAGTTTGAGTCCTCAGCACCCATCTGAAAAGTCAGACAGGGCTGCAAACCTGTAACTCTAGCAGTGGGAGGAATAAGGAAACAAGTGACAGAGCAGGACACCAGACACTCTCCTCTGGCCTGTGCTCTTATGCACATGTAAGCACACTAGCACATGCTTCACACACACACCAAAGGTTGATATTATATCGGGGAAGATTTCAGAGACATACACATTTTGGAAAGCTTGGAGTTTATGGATTCTTAGAGATGGGGAAGAGTTAAATGATATGTTGACTCTCATTAGGAGAGGAAGGTGTTCACAGCTTAGTGTCAGTAGGGAGAACTTGCTGCTTTAATGATTCACACTCACACTGTGTGAAATAAAAGCAGACTCCTCATGAATTTAAAACCCATATGATATCTGTGTCTCCTACATGTTTAATCAAGAATCAGAAGAAAAGTTACCCACATAAGAACTGGCATAAATATTTGAAGATATGAAATAATGTATGGTGGTGTGCCAAAAGAGTATTAAACAACACTTTCTCCCTCAACCTATCCTTGTTCCAATTCTGTTAGCAAATGCTCTTTAAAAATAAAGCAAGCCAACAAAACAACAGAATTGTCAAGAAAAAAACAGGAAATTTTCTAGCTATATAAACCACGCCTACTTGTGATATCATGTTGCTCTGATTTAAAATCATTTAATTTGATTGTATGAAGTGAAAAGTGTTATACAAGTGATTGTTTTCAAAAACAGAAGTAAAAGAAGAATTTGAGGAAAGTGAGATCCTGCATTGCTAAAACATAGACTCATGAAAATCTGTTTGGGAGAAACTGGGGTCCAGGGCAGTCTGTCACTTGGCAGATTGCCATTTTGACAGATGGTATAAAAAGCAAGCAGGTAGGAAACTTGGACTCTGAGTACTGCTTGGTGGCATGATCTCTAGAATTCAGCAGCTAATCAATAGACTCCCACATGTATCTATCTGTCTGCAATGACCATTTCCTGAGGAAATCTGCCATGTGCTCTGTACTTGGTCAAAAAGTGAGTTGTTTCAAGTCTGTGAGGTTAATTCCTTTGGCCTTGAGAGAAAATACCAGATGTTTGTATAAAGAACGCCATCTTTACCTCCAATGTAGTGTTTCCTAATAATTGAGTTATTTTATCCATTTTCTTTGTGAAAAAGTAATTTGAAATAACTGAAACAATTTGAGACAATAATTATTGGGGCTAGAGATATAGTTGAGTAGTTAAGATCACTGGCTGTTCCTGCCGATGACCTGATTTAATTCCCAGAACTCACATGGTCTTCCACAATCATCTGTAGCTTCAGGTCTAGGGGATCCAATCCCCTCTCCTGGCCCCCATGGTCACCAGATGTGTATGTAGTGCACATACATAGATGCAGACAAAACATAAGCATAAAATTATAATAAATAAACTTTGAAAATTATTATTTAGTTGGTGCCTACAAGCATATGTTAAGAAGGATGAATTCCTTTGAAAAGCAGAAATCAAATAAAAACAACTAAGAAAAATATTAAGTTTTGAATCTGATAAATGTTACTTACTTAGCATCTTGGAGCTTCTGTTTGATGCTGGTAAAATGATAGCAGTAAGACAGTTCACCCTTAGAGAGTCCTCAGAGTAGTAATTAGTAACCAGGAATAAGGTAAATAACAGAATTCGGTGTTTTCCAATCTTGTAGGACGAGAAAACAAAGTTGTGCCCACTTATAGTTGGTTATCAGTGACGTTTTAAAGTCAAAGTGTCATAGAATGTCACTTTTCCATCCTTCGTTTTTAGAAGAGATTATTCCACAAACTGCTTGACTTGGCCCGTGCTCCTGTTTCCCTTCATTGTAAGAGAGAGAAAGGTTTTGGTATGGGACAAGGTTATCTCTATCTTTTGTTTGGCTTGTGTTTGTTTTGATCTACTGTGCCCATCTCCCCCAATGCTTCTGATTTTGGGAGATTCTGAGTTCTTGTCTCCTTCCCTCTGTTCCCCTCAGAGCAGGAAAGCAAGGTCTGTGCTGTTCGCTCCAAGCTGCCAAGAATGAAAGAAGTGCTCCTCCATCCAGCCCACGTATTTGGCTCCACTCCCAACCACTTTAGCCAAAATTGGCTTCATTAGGATTCAAGGGGAAATTGTGGTTTTCCTTTGCTAGCTCATGGAGACTACTGTGCCATGTTGTTGAGAGTCACCAGGGAAGGGGAATCTCTTGATGCCTGACCATAGGGAGAATGTCACACTTGAGAAGTGACCTCAGTTATTCATTTTGCAGCCAGCTTCACTGACTCATCACTCAGGTGGAGTTAGCTCACTTAGTAGAGAGGACAAGATTGCTAGGGAGTCGTCCACTAAGGGAGCTCCTGATGAAACATGCCTGTTTAACGCCCTGCTGCCCATGGTGGTGCGTCCTCTGGTGAAGCTGATAAGACACAGTGACTCTGTAAGGCAACTTGGTTATAGGTGTGCCCTGAGGAATTGTTTGTAATTTGTATTTACTTATCTATGCATTCATCATACTTCTTGCAGACCAACTCCACAGGTCGAGTGGAGCAAACTGGGTAGCGAATTACCAAAAGGAAGAGAAACAAAAGAAAATTATGGGAAGACTTTGAAGATAGAAAACATATCCTACCACGACAAAGGAAATTATCGCTGCATAGCTAACAACTTCTTGGGGAAAGCCAGTCATGATTTTCATATCATAGTACAAGGTATGTTCTCTATTCAGATTTAAATTTCTGCTTCAAAGAGATGAATAAGTGTACAAAATTCACAGACCTTCCCCTCAACAGTTTATGGGTTAAAGTTGATCATTAGTTTAGGGTTTTAGTTGTAGTGTGGGCACTGAGTAACACTATACTTAATTAATCAGGCTTATAATTTATCTCGACAAACCGTATGGAAGGCACAAATGTCCAGTAGAGAGCTCATGTTAGGGGCTGAACACACACTACTTCCAGGGTCTGTTCAAATGGTCATTAAATCTACCCTCCTGTAAGGTTTTATAGCATGGAATGATTTTTATTATAATGTGCACATGATGCTCATAAATGAGGTCATGATCATGAAGTCAAATATTATAGAAAGGACCCTGGAAGGAGGTTTGGACTGCTTCCTAATCTTGTCACTCTGCTGCCTTGCCCATGATCACTGGGCTCCATTTCTCTATTCCTCGGGTTCTTTGACAAAGAAATGGTGCCTGTAGATGAATCATCTTTGTGTTATCCTTATTCCAGCATTTTGTACTGTGTACCCTGGGATTCAGTATATCACTTACAGAGAAATATAAAGAGACCATACAGTGCAAATATTGTTTATCAAATAGCACCAAAATGCATTGCTTTCATCTTCTGCCCATAAGTAGCTGAACTGTTTTTGAATAATTGAGATTTTCTGTTATTTGCTGTAATTAAGAATAAGTAGGGGATGATGACGTCATTCTCATGAAGTAGCAGCCATAGAAATTAGAAATCCAGGCCTGCCTGTGGTGCAGGAGCAGAGGCTGCATGATCCTGCTGTGATTTGATTGACTCCGACTGCTTCCCGTGGGTGGGGGTCACACCTAGGGTTTCCCTCTGTGGTTTACTGAACTGTATTGATCAGAGGAATGGAGTAGACGCGACATTGTAATTTTGTACTTATTTAGTGCTGTGTTGGCTTAAGTACAGAAGAAAATCATCTCTGCCAGGCTATCCGTTTGTGAACTGGAGCTGCCAGGTTTCCATTAATGTTCTGATAAAGTTCACCCTTTAAAGCTTCGTTTTAAAGTTCAAGGAGCACATCAGTAATGGTCTTTTGCCCCTAATTGCTGGAAAAGAAAAGAGACTAAGCACAAATTCCACTCACCAGCAAATGTTACAATCATTGAGTGAGTCATGCATCTGTTTGAACTAATACAATTTGCCAAAACCTTCTATACTGTTTTCTTAGTTAAGGTGAGAAGAGAAAAATAAAAAGTAAAAATAATTGAGAAAAGGAATTTATTTATTTATTTTTGGTGCAACAAAGCAAAACCTGTATAGGAGAGAACTTAGGGTTAAACATTAATATCAACATCTGTCCACAATAATAGATTTCTCTAACAACAAATTATTCAGAAACATACTCAGCAAAAGTATGAAAGACATGCCTATAAATTTAGACATTTTTTGACACTGTATATAATGTGGTGATATCTTGTAATGGGGATATTCCCTAGCCCCTAGTCCTTCTATGGCTCTCTCTCTCTCTCTCAAACCAGACATACATAATTATTAGCTGCTTCTACTCTGAGTTGCTGACTGTTAGAATTCCTTCCAGATGGCTGCTGCGTTGCTACGGTAGCTGAATATTTTAACAATCTGGCCTCAGTTTTCTTGACTATTAAGACCAAAGCTTTCAAAAGAATTGCAAATGTTGCAAAAAATATTATACAAGCAAAATTAATTATACAACTTAAAAGGCTGACTGTACCCAAACGAATATAGGGTTCTTGAACAAATTATCTTCACTATTTTAAAAACAGGTATTAGTGATGCTGAGTTGTAAATATTGTTTTTATGAAGAATATTGAATTATTATGCTTTTGTGTGAAAATACTAAATATACACTCAGACACCTGTTTCAGCTTCTCCTTATACCTGCATGGAAACAGTGGACTGTTTTCAAGAAGAATGTTCTAGAAGTATTTTCTACCATAAAGCAAGAAAACAGTAACTGTAATGTACACGAATCATCAAGGGAGATGAGTTCACCTTTATTACATTTTCCTTTGTCTCTTTTCTCTGCCTCTTTCTTTTCATTCTTTTAAGAAACCCAAATTAAATCAGGACTGTCATCTGGGGAAAAGCAGTACTACTATATACTTTGAGGCTCCAGCCCATTTTGACAATCTCTTGTGTGGCTATCAGAAGCATAGGTTTTCTTTTCTGTTTGTGATTTTCTTCCCTAGTCTGAAATTCAAATTCTGTGAGCTTGTACTTTAAACTACAGCAGTCTAAATATGTAACCAGATTGCAAGTCAAGTGCCTTATTTTGCATGAGAAAAACAGCTGTGATGTCCTAATTAGATGTCACCATATTTTCTGGGAACCTACAATATGGATTATTGCATATGCAGTAGCAATAGGTATAGTAAGGGCCAGTGAAATGGCCCAGTGGGGAAAGAGGATTGCAGCAAACCTGAATTATGTCTCAGGAATCAACACAAAGATGAAAGGAGAGAACTGACTCTATACAGCTGTCTGCTACATATACACTGTGGTGTGGACACACACTCAAATAATAATAATAATAATAATAAAGAAAAAGATACATAAGAATGTCACATGAAACAAAATTCCAGACATCTGAATATTAGTCACACTTAAAATTGCTCATCTACCATTTTTATGTTGCCCACTATGGAATCATTTGAGACTGTTGAATTTTAGAAATACAACATGAATCATTTGTGCACATCTGTTCAATACTTAATTCTATCCAAAGTGCCCTGCAGTGTCTATATGATGTCATGAACTGAAGCTCAGTCCAGTCATTGATACCATGAACAATAGCTTATTTTGAATTAACAATTTTCTTTCATAAGAAGCTGGTGGAATGCTTACCTAACATACACAAAGCCCTTGGTTCAATCCCAAGCACACATAATTTGAGGCTGGTGGTGCACCCCTGTGTTCCCAGCACTTGGGATGCGGAGGCAAGAGAATCAACCTTTAAAGGTCATCATTAGCAAGCAGAGGCCTACCTGCTATACACAAGACATTGTCGCACAAAAATCAAGAATATAAATATTAAGGAGACAATTTTGATTAAAACGGTTTTACTAAGAAAATATCTGCTATGTCACTTGTTTCACAGATATCAAGTTTCCAGTTTTGTTTGTTTTTTGGTCTCATGATAAACATTGTTAGCTTTCTTATAATGTTGTCAGAATTATGGCATTGGCATCTTTGTTTTGGAGATCAAAAATTAAATTTATCATCTTGTATTTGTTTACAATCATGACTAATTGGGTGCACTTTTTATCAGCTACCACATATCTCAGGCATGTGGACAAAAGAATGGGACCCTGTGGTTTCTTCCCTCAAACTGTAAGGTTTAACTATCATTTCCTTTATGTTTCGTCTCTCCTGTGCCTTGACAAGATCTTAACCATCCCCCAGGTGTGTGATTTGAGTTTCTGGAAACTTCTGCTGGTCCTCTGGCATTGCATCTCAGCCACCCTGAGTTTCAAATCAATCTACAGGCTGACAATAATGTCTTTTGTGAACCAAGTAGTAGTTAAATAATATATTAATTAAATCTATGTCATGGGAGAGTGAATGACCAGACAGCAAGGATTATTTTCCATCTAAGGGACTTTAGGGTTTTTTTTCTTATGTCTTTTCCATGGAAGTCTTTAGATATTCATCAAGTTCTACTTAAAAAAAAAAAAAGCCCACCCTACACATCTTTTCTTAGTGAGACATTGTGCCAAATCTGAAAGAAACAAAACAGGAAGCTTCAGCCCTGGTTCTCCAGAAGTCACCAGTCTGAGGACACTCAGTGCTGAATTCAGTATTGAACTACTGAATATTCAACTAGTGAACTCAGCAGCGAGATTCTCTGCCCAGGCTGGATGGAAAGCAGTCATAGATATGTTTTAAGTCTCAAGTTTCATGCCAATGTTTACTTCTGTTTGAACCAGTGGCTTAAGAGAAAAAAAGGGAGAGAAACTTTTACAGAAATGTGGAAGTGTTTTTAAATCCTATTAAAAGGGCCAGGTTGATATATAGTAATGATTCCAACCAACTACCAAATGTTTGAAACCTCCTGAGCGAGCTGATAGATATGGGGTTGGGGGGATGTTGGTAATGCAAAGACTCATCTGGACCACTGAACTGACCTCCATCCCTAGTTATATTTGTAGGATGGCAATGGATAAGGAACTGCCTCCAGAGCTTTAACTCTCTCTCCTTTCCCCAGAGGTTATGTTCTGAGATCTATGAAGTGGCAGGAACAGGAAATGAGGATTCTTTCACTGATGACTCCGAAAAAAAAATTAGATGAATTCTCCAAAGCTCAGTATTATTTCCATAAGGTCAAAAGTTAGATGAGGTGATACCTCACCTCCTTATTTGATTCTAACAGTAATATATCTTTACACACACACACAAAGGTTAATGAAATTCTTGGAATGAGGCTAGTGATTAGAAAATTGATTTTTATTATACAGTGTGAATGGAAGAATATTTTCATTATTATTATTTTTACATACTTGGAAAGGAAGAGTTATCATTTCTACTATGAACACAACAGTTTGCACGTTCCCCAGGCTCTGCCTGTAACTTGCACATGTTGAATTTCATTATGGTTATATAAAAAGATCAAGAAAAGAAACATTTAAAAGGAAAGGGGTTAGAAAGATGGTCTCAGTGGTCAGGAACACATAATGCCCTTCCAGAGGAGCTAAGTTTGGTTTCCAACATCCACCAATATCCATACACCCTACACACAAATAAAAATCTTAAAAATTATAATGTCACCAAGGCACTCTTCCCTTCAGAAAGTGACCTAAAGTTCTAATTTAGTCCATTGTACTTTATGCTAAATAACTCAATATTTGTGAATAAATCTGTTAAAAACAGATGTTTAACATGGAAATTAACAGTTGAGCCCACATCCTGTGAGGAGATTCTAAAGGCATGTCTCTTGCTTACACATAGACTTGCCAAAATTCTTTGTATGTGTGTTTTCTTTTTTAGGAATTTGGGTTTTTTCCCTGTGAAATCCCCTTTCCTTCCTTTACTAAAACCATTTGAAAGGTATTTTCTGTTTATACATGTGCATATCTTTTAAAAGTTTCCTTTTTTAATCAAGGCAGAAATCCACAGTTCTTGGGGAAAAAATGACCAAGCTAAAGTCGATGGGAATTACTGCCTCAAAGTTTTATTAAGCCACTTCTGAGAATAACCATCAACCTTGCACGTCGGTTTGGAGCAATGGCTCAGTGTTTAAGAGCACTGGCTTTAAGAGGTCCCAGACTTAGGTTCAATCATTAACATGGTAGCTGACAACTGTCTGTAACTCCAGCCAAAGGGTCTGATGACTTCTTCTGGCCTCTGTGGGCACCAGGCATCCAAGAAAGTGGTATACACACAGGCAAAGCCCCAATAATAATAATAATAATAATAATAATAATAATAATAATAATAATAATAATAATAATAATAATATAATCCATGCACACTTCAAGTCTTGTGTTTGCTGTTGACATGGTGCTATTCTGAAAGTGACAAAATATGACAGTAATGTTTGAACTGAAGACACTTCTCTTGCTTTGTTCTGATACTCAAATTAGATTTACACTTCTGAAGGTTTATGTATCGAAAGATAGAGATCATTTATTTCTCTTTTTCCTGCTGTTTCAAAAGCAAAACAGTCAAATGTTCCTATCAGGTCCATCCCTGCTCCTTTGCAAGGAGAACATCTCTAGCAAATTATGTTTCCCAAGTTAATAAGTTATGGAAATTGGTATCGATAAGATATGTAAATACTGATGTCAATAATCAAGGAACAAGGATTTTGCAAATTTTACTGTTATTTGAAAAGCTCTCCGAGTCCATTTCTTGCATATCAACATTTTCAGCTACCTTGTTGCAGCTTGAGTAGAAACAGTAGCCAGTCCTAAATGAGTTACCATCTGCTTAGTCCTCCCGCCTGTTTCTGTAAGTGAAATATATACTTGAGGAGCTAAAGCGGCTGTGTATTTTTAGTATGTTGATTTATTTACATATTCAGAATGTAATGTAAGTACACACACACACACACACACACACACACACACACACACACCTCTTAATATGCCCACCTTGCTTTGCAGAACCAAACCAAAAGAACTTCTGTGAACTACTTTGTGGTGTCTGCCCTCTGCTGGTATATGGTGGAAATGCAGGCCTGTTACAAAGGTTTGCTCTTAAGCTACGGAGACACTCTGAAAATCTCTTTGTTTTGTGTTCAGAGCCTCCACGCTGGAAGAAGAAACCTCAGAGTGCAGTGTACAGCACAGGGAGCAGTGGCATTTTGTTGTGTGAAGCGGAAGGAGAACCTCAACCCACGATCAAATGGAGAGTCAATGGCTTCCCAATTGAAAGTGAGTTAAAAACAAACTAAAAATAAATAAATAAATAAATAAAGATCCAAGAGTGACAGTGTGTGGAAGACAGCAATCGGATGGGACGGTATATCATCAGACAGGTCGGTGATGTATGAAGTATACCGGATGGGGTATTAACATAATACATTGCCAAAAAATTCAACAAGTTCTTCTTTATGAGCAGTGTTATGTATGGGAACCAACGCAGTGGAGAGTGTTAATGCACACACTAACATAATTATATATATATATGTGACCTGGTGACTGAAAAGGCCTAACACAAACCAACACTTTCTCCTGACCATGAGAAAGAATGATAGAGTAACATAGTGGATTAAAGCATAAGTTGGAAGTTAAAACTTCTTGCACCCATGCAACATCCCCAGCCTGGGCTCTGCCCATGCCACATATAGCCTTTGCTCACACATTGCCTCCATGCTATGGCCAGGAAACATGTGAAACCTGAAACTCTACGTGACACAACAGCTCCCCAACTGCTGATTGCAACTCTACAATATCCATTTGGGTCTGGTCCACATTCGGTGGGCCATGAAAAGATGGGAGTGGACCAGGGTTAAGGGTCCAGTCTCCTCACTACATCAGTCTCGAAGCCCCTAAGCTTTTCATTTGTACCCAGTGCTGAGGCTGTTGTGAAGGTACGTGTTCAGGCAGGAGGCCAGAACCTATGTTATGTGTTAACTTCTGGTTAAATAGCTCCATGGAGAAAAAGAATATTAAAGTGCAGGTATATGGTTTCCCTTATTCCTTTGCCCTGGTTCCCCATTTTAGGCAGGCTTCCTTGTGGTTCACAAACCTAAGTCCTTTCTGGGCTATGACTCATTCAGGTCCTATGGCCTCGAGCTGATCAATGAATTCCCTAAGCTTAGGTAATGGAAGCAATAGTACTGTTTGAAGGAGATAAATTAGTTAGCTACCTATGGTCATGATATATCTGCAGAGGTCTCTGATGGCTTATGAACTCTGGAGCCACACTGCCTGTGTTTGCTATCCTAACATTTACTAGCTGTGTGACAAGAATGTGACTTACCCTCTTGAAACCTGTTTCTTCATAAGCAAAACAGAGATGAAAATAGCTGTGACCTGTGGGTTCATTACATGGCTCAAAGAAAACACCATCCAAAGATCTGGCACGAAACAGATACCCTGGGAAGTAGATAAAGGAGGGTGAGGAAGTCAGTCCCTGCTGATGGCATCCCTGACCTCATACTGAAAAGCCTTAAGAGTGGGACTCAGGCAGCCAGTTTGCGAAACCTCCAGATTAGGGCTGCTTTCTGTCCTGGTCAGAGAAGTTTCTGTTTGTAGTAGAATATTAATATACAGACCTATAACTGGACAAAGTGGTGAGAATAATTGGCTGTGTGTAGCACAAATAATAAAAACCCAGAGACAAAACTTGGGATTCAACCCAAAAACCAGAAAAGCAAGGCAGCCACGCCACTAGTCTTACCTCTACCAAGGCTGAGCGACCACCAACTAACCAGACTAAGCCTCCCTCTCCTCTCATTTTATATTCTCTCTAGTGCTGGGATTAGAGGCATGTGACTCCCTATGACTGGGATTAAAGGCGTGAGCCACCACCACCTGAATTTGTTTCTGCATTGATCTTGTGTAGCCCAGGGTAGCCTAGAATTCACAGAGATCGATCTGATTCTGTCTCCCAAATCCTGGGATTAAAGGTATGTGTCACCATTACCTGACCTCTGGTGGCCTTAGCTTTGACTTTGGTCTTCAGGCAAGATTAATTTATCATAATACAAGTAATATACCACTATAGCTGTGAGCCCTCAGCCCTAAATGAGATATCTATATTTCCCTCTGTGGTCCGTGGAATATCACAGAAGAGCAAGCTGAAGCAGTGTAAGAGCTGCAGAATAGGAGGAGGGCTATGACATGCTGCTTTGTGGACATGAAGTGGTCATTGCACTCATGAACTAACAGCACATGTTACTAACTAGAGGAGATCTGTTAGTCAAAATTCCAGCACAGGTGAGTGTTCGGGGTTTATGAGGCATCACCTCTAGCTGAGGAGTTATTGGCATTTGATGGATGCTGAAGGAGAGGAGACGTTTTTCTTTTGGTGTATGGCCGCCGGTAGGTTGCTTATGCTTAAGTGGATAGCCCCACCCATGTACCTACAGACAGCACTAATCTGATTCAGTGGGTTATAAAAAGATAAAAGAAGACATAAGGTTGGAAGTGGTCATGTTGTTGAGAAATTTGTACATAGGACAACGAGGAGCAGATGAGAGTATAACGTTCAAATGCAAGGTAGCTTTATGAGTATAAAAGTATATACTTTGAGAGATGAGGAAGGGAAGGAAGCCAGCTGTCATAAGCTGTCTGAGTGTTTTTGGAATGGAGAGGTGAGTAAATGAAAGGACTTTCGAGGTATGTGTGTCTGGAGAAGGAAAGTAAACAGTCCACAGTGGCTTAAGTTCAGGGCATGAGGAAGGAGCGTGGTGAAATCATTCAGCAGATGAAGGCATCAGAGCATAGGAAATGAAAAGGCCAGATTAGGGTCTTGGGATTCTATTGATGGCAGATGGGCAATCATAGAGTTTTGAGTGGAAGAGTTTGAGTGAGGAGTGTTATGTTTGGTTTGTTTGTGAAGTACCAGAGTCTGATTTGAGGTTCCTTCCACATGACACACATGTAATTTATGACTGAGCTATATCCCAGCTCTTGTAAATTAAGTGTAAAAGAAATTTTCTGGTCTCTGGATGAAGCCTTTACCTCTGTGACTGCAAAAGGGTGAAAGACACAGAGGCCTCAGGCCAGACCTTTGTCATAGTTGTTAGGTAGTGGGTATTTCTGAAGTAGAGCCAATGCATTTGTTAGAAGACGAAATGAGAAACACTGTTCCCAGGTGACATAGGAAGTACTGAAAGCAGTGGTGGGACAAAGTGTGCCACTGCCACAGCTCTTGAGCATAGCTTCCTTCCATTACATGCAATAGGGTCACCGCGTGATGATGGCTGGGCTGATAGGAGGATTTGAAATATCTTTAGACTTACACTTTCAGAAAGTCATATTCCTTATGAGTTTTATTTCAAAATTAATCCAAGTGAATTCAATGGCTATAACCTTTCCCACAGAGATGGCATCCAGTATTTCTGGGAGAACCTTAGGAAAACAGATCTCTTTATTCTTCTTTTTTCAGAGGCAATGACCAAAGCTCACTAGAATTAGAATATTTACTTGAGGACACAAGTAAATTCATGGCTAAAGCTTAGTTGAGAAAAGAGTGAATTTGAATAGAGTGTTCTCCAACCTTATTGTCTTATTCTCGTTGATCTCATGGAAGAGATTAATCTAGAAAGAATTCAGGGATTGTACCAGGACTAGTATATTTTAGTAGATACCATTAAGCGTTATGTTTTCTTTAGACTTTAGAACAGTTACCTTTTGACAATGTGTAGTATACTGTGAAATTTCCATATACATTCTCAAGAGAGCTGAGCAAGCGTTAGTTGTTCTTTCATCTAAACATGAAGATTTGGTGCTGTGCTGATTCAAAGGTGCCCTTGGGGCACATGAAATAAGGGGAAACACAGGGCTGGGTGACAAGATTAGCTCTGCCAGCCCGTGTAATAGCAGAAGAATAAAGGAAGAGATCAGAAACTTAATCTCTCATGGTGTCCTTTACGATTTCTGTCATGCAGAACTTAGACAGGCTATATATCTCGTTGATCCTGAAGAAGTAGCTGATAAATTGCTTCAATGGTTTATATTTGCTTTCTGATGTTGCTGCAACAAATTTCCAAAATTTTGTTCACCTGAACCAATACAATTTTCCTGTTACAAGACTCTTGGCAAGGAAATCAAAGTATCTCTCCTAATCTCCCTCTTTCTATTTACCCCGTGTCAGTGTTTCTAGCTCCATATCCTTTCCAGTTGTTACAGGCTACCTAGATTCTTCACATATAGCTCTCTTTCTCCATCTTCATAGTTGACATTATTGTGACCATGGCCATTTTCTCATGGTCACACCTTTCTGTTTTTATAACCAGACAAGAGTTTCTGATTTTTAATAAGCAATGTAGTTACATGGGACCCACCAAAATAATAGAATAACTACTCTGTCTCAAAGTTGTCAGCCTTATTCACATCTGGGTGGTTTTTTTTTCCTAGTTGAGGCACATAGTTATAGTTCTGTGAGTGAAAATCAGGACCTATATTTCTGTCTATTGACTGGAAACATTCATGAAAAAAGTCATCCTTGTTACTTATTTCAGATAGTTCCACAAGCATTTACTCATGGGCTTCATTATGCCTGCTTTTTAAGTGTTAGTAATACATTTATACATCTGCAAAAATACAAAGAATGCAGCTGACCAAAGGAATGCATATATTATTCTTCTAAGGAGAAAAAAGAATATATAAAAAAGTCTCCCAATATGTAGTAGAGCTTTTTCCCCCACACCATGAAGTTTAACATAATTGTTGTTTTGTATGATGGAAATACGAGATAGAAAATATCTATTGATGTTATTTAAGCTAAACTTTTTTAATTGTTGTCCTTCACTCAATAATTCTAGCACAAATCTTCTTCTTCCCGTCTGTTGTGCCAAAGCAAGAGTTTATTTAGAACTCAAACTGTTGCCAGAAGCCGTAGGATACTCATTTTCTCTGAAAGTGATGTTTCCAAGCCTTGTAAATGCTGACAGAGCAGGAAATGAGCAGAGGCAATTTCACAATGCATGGACTATACCCAGTGGAATTTTTTGGTTCTTAATAAGTGCACAAGAACATTAGGTGTGCTAATTTTCAATAGATAATTGCATTTTGGACCAATAGTAGTATGTTTTAATGTGTTTGTAAAATTTATTAAAATATAATTGCATTAATTCCTTCTAACTTTTTGTTGGGCCTTCCCTTTGAAACTCACATCTGTTTTAGTTATTACTGTTCTTTAGTCATTAGTGTTACATACAAACACACACACTCAAGTGTGAGCACATACATATACACAAGAAAAACCATAGAAATACAAGATATTGAATCTATTCAGTGCTTTCTGTATCAACATGTTTCTAGGACTGACCTCTGATACAGTTATCTAATTATTCCTTATCAATAAAAACTCAGGAGTCAGATATCGGGGTAAGAACCTGAAAGATCATAGAAAGGGCAGAGTAGTGACCAGTGACCTCCTATCTCTTCTGTTCCTCCATTCAACTAGGCTGAGATCCTCTCAAAGCCCTGCCTTATTATTTTCTGTTTCTGTATCTGTTCTCTGTCCTCCAAAACATCCAGGGGTAATTTTGGTCTGCTAGTGGCTAGCGCCACCCTCTGATTCAAAGCAAGCTTTATTGTCAGAATATAATCAAAATATCACACAACATTTCTCCTTTTTTCATAAATAAAAAGGCAAGGCTTTAACTCTAACACAGTAAAACTATATAAAAGAAGAACAACTATCAGGTAAGAATCATATTCACAATGTTCAGTCCACTTGCATTTGGGAAATTCTGAGAAAATATCCATTATCTAGCCTATCTTGGTGAGTCCAAAGTTTTGTACCTAATTTACTTTTTATTCTAAGTTATATTACCAACACAAAACTATCCTTTTATTTCTCTAAACTTTAGACACTTTGCACTTCTTTCGTGAGTTTCTTTGCTGAATTTGGTAACAAAGAAAACTATAACTATCTAGTCTTCAACCTCATCAGAGACCTGAGAAGGATAAACATATAGTGCAGAGCACACAACTTCTAAAATTAAGAAATGACAGAAACAGCTGACTGCCTGGACAGTCACCCAAAGTTCCTCTGTAATGTTAGAGCAACCATCTTCATCCTACAGACCTAAAATATCTGACTGACTTTTCCAGAAAGCAAAAATTTTGAATGGCTGTTCTGTCTTGTCTTGGCCAATTTCAGAAGTCACTTTTTTTTGGTCCTGCTTGGACAACATAGTGTCAGCAGTTGAGACAAGAGCAATTTCTTGCCCAGTGTCTAACTTTTGCCATAAAGAAAGTAAACTCCATATGGAGTTTCTTTGATGCCCATTATCTTCTCTAAAGTAGATTGGTGCTGCCAGGAGCAGACACGTCTCATTGTCATAAAAAGCCTTATGTTATTAAAACATCTTAAATGCCAGATTCTGTAGATTTCTGACCTGTTTAAAGACCACCTGTCTGTATCCCTATTTGACCTGGAAAATATACCTAGTGTGACTGCATGTTTGACCATAATAGGTGACTAACTACCAACCTGTATTTCTTTATTATCCTAAATAGTTTGTAATAATGATTTTCAAGGGCTAGAGATTTACATTACATTGTTAAATGAGCTGCATAGTTACAATACCTTAAAAAAGAGTATGTACAGCATGTTCTAACAAAAATAAACTTGAATTTGTATCAATATACAAAAATATCTTAAATAAGAATAGAAACATATATAGAGTATAACAAAATTAACCTTAAATTTGTGTCAATATGCAAAAATCCATACCAATGTAATATATTTAAGACTGCTAGTTGTTTTTTATTAGTTTAAAAGTAGATTCAATAAACTACTCTTTTAGCCTATCATTTCTATTCCCCCCCTTTTTTTCTTTTCAGGATGAGCTCCCTAAAACTTATCTCCTTTGTTCAGTTTTTTTTCCGATCATTACCAATAACAACTTGTAACCACCCCCCTAATCAATGACAAATACACATAATCCACTGAATGACCAAAACTCATCCACCCTACCTCTTGAGAATGTGCCCACATTCTCTAGATTGCTTCCTGTTATCTGGGGGATGGTAAAATCTCTGCAGGACCCTGAGAAAATTGAGATAATGATCAAGTCTTGGGAGAGCTAGTTTTATCATTTGTTGCCAGTCTCTGTGTCATGGGAAAGTATAAGACTTATCTGAAGTCTTGGTTGGAGTAGTATATGGAGGTGGACCATCTCAGCTAACTGCTTTGAAGTTGTCCTGAGCAGTTTAGTCCAAAGCTGGTCCTTGGGTAATGTTTGTCAACTTAGTGGCATTACTACAATTCAAGTGGAGTCATTGTTGTAGGGTCCCGTCATCCTTTTGGAGACTTTAAAAGTTGCTGTTCAGAGTGGTCATGGTTCACTGCAGAAAAACATCTGAAATGTATATGCAGCACATCTCAGAGATCTTAAAGGTCCAAAATTTGTTAAGTACATCCAGAATACACAAACTTAATTCCTAGTCACCTGACTCAGACTCAAGTCCAAAATCATGTATAAAAAGCTAGATTAAAACTTTTTCTAGAATTAATACTACATATGGTCATTAATTTCACAACAGGCAATTTAAATACATACATATATATATATTAATCTTATAAATTTTGATATAATACTTATACTTTGAAAATTTTAAAGAGTCAAAATAAAACCAAAGGATTATGAGATTAGTAGCAATAGAATAATCCTGTAATTTTGGCTTTTCTTCTCTTCTATAGCACATGGATCTTTTAACATGAGACAGAAATTTTGGATTTTCCTTTAACAAGCATGCTTGGATTTAGAGATGTAGAGAGCCACACTCAAATTCCAAAGCCCCCTTTGATTTTTTAATTGAACTGGGAATAAAAAAAATTTGCCTTATATGTCTTTAAAAACAGCAGAAACAAACATTTGGGAAGATTTATGAAATTTTATCTTGTTGGAAATGTGTTATACCATTAGGTCAATTAATTGTTTTTCTTGGGAAATTTTCTCTGGATGATTTATGGTTTTTCTTCAGATGTCTCATTTGTTCAGTGGTCTTCTGATTCCTTAGTTGGAGACAAAAGCAAAACCTCATTCTCAACAGCACATACCCTGGTTTCCATTCCGAGGTCAGCACATCCATAAAGTATACAGGCTGACTTAATTCAGCAATTTTTTTCTATTACCCAATGTCTCTCCACAGCTGTCATTCCTTCATTAGCAATATGAAAATCTAAAGTTAACACAATAACATACAGGATCCAGATTCTCTGTGTATTTTCCATCATTATGTGCCTTATTTTTTCTTATTTTACTTTACTCCTTTTTGACAGTCTTATTATTTTAAAACTATTTTTTAAATCTATGACTGTATATACTTTTTCTCCTTTGTGTCCTAAGCATTTGTATATTTTTTTAAACACATTTTAACCTGCTTAGAGATTTCTTTTGTCTGGATCTGTCTTTACTGAGCATCTGTATTGTTTTGGTTTTTTTTTTTTTTGATCATATGAGATGAATCTTAAGTTATTATGTCAGCTGCCAGGATCACTCATTTTAGTGAATGGAACCACTCATGCTGGTGGTGGCTTGCTCCTCCCGACTTGGTTCCCTGAGAGCTTAGCTTCATGGTGGAGGTACTGGAGGGAGACACGTTTACTGCCCCATCTCTAGGAAGTTGTTAGGTTCTTCCTGTTACTCAGTAATATGCCGCCCTCCGCTCATAAACCCCATGTTAGTGTTCCGTAGCATGGACCCTTAAAAGAGCTGTGCCATGTTTGCAGCTAGCACCAAGCCAGGAAGCTGCGTCTTAAAGGAGCCGCCCCTCTGTTTGATGCTAGCACCAAGCTTACCTAAGACAAGACAGTAAGACAGTTACCAAGAAGTTTTTGTGCTTTTATTTGCCCTCATTTTTAAAGAGTTTTCTTAGATTTTGTGTGGATCTATGTTGTCCAATGTTGGGGTGCCAGGTAATGCATTTATCTAATTATTTTTTGTCAATAAAAAATCAGGAGTCTGACATCGGGGTTAGAACCTAAATGATCGCAGAAGCATGGGAGAAGTCACCAGTGACCTCCTATCTCTTCTTTCCTCCATCCAAAAGAGCTGAAATCCTCTCTAAGACCTGCCTTAGTACTTCCTGTCTCTCAATCTATCCTCAGTCCTCCAAAACTTCTATGGTTAATTTTGGTTTGCTAGTGGCTAGCTCCATTGTCTGGCTCAAAACAAGCTTTATTATCAGAATGCAATCAAAATATCACACAATAGACCTCTATTCACAAATAGATAGAAGTGGAAAAGTCCAAAATGTACTTCAGCTGATAAATGGTGATGCAAATATGGTGCATATATATCGAGGAATACTATTCAGCTGTAAAGAAAAATGAAACATGAAATTTCAGAGTAAATAGATGCAACTAGAAAATATAATATTTAGTGAAGTAGCCCAGACACAGAAAATAAACTCCACATGTTCTTTCTCATCTCTGGTTCCTAATTCCAAATCATCAGATGGGAATAAATACCCTGGAGTAACTTCAAAAACCAGGGAATAAAAAAGAGATAATTATAGAAGGTGAGGTAGATTTATTGCTAAAAAGTTGTAGACAGGACAACTACACTCAAAAAGAAGATGAAGAGGAGGTGGGAGAATATCATGAAAGAAGGAAGAAAGGAAAGAAAGAAAGAAAGAAAGAAAGAAAGAAAGAAAGAAAGAAAGAAAGAAAGAAAGAAAGTGATTAAGGCTTGGGAGTTACATATTTAAAATAACTAAATGATAATATAAAGTACACAAAATAATGGCATAAATCCAAAAATAGTAGAAAGGGGAAAAAGGAACCAAGAAAAATGCTATCAAGAGAAAAATCAGGGCAAGTTAGACTCTATCTGTTGCTGTGCACTGGGCAGCATCTAGATGCGGAAGTTGAAGTGTGAGTCTACTCACAGTAGGACTCAGATGTCAAACAGATCACCTCCAATCTTATGATGAGGGATGCAAAGAGGCAATGAGATGTAGACAACATGGGTCCTCATCATATTTATTTGAAAGCATAGTTTGAAAAGGTGTTGCAAATGCAAAGGGTCTGAAAAGGCACCCATGTTGATTTGAGCAAAATGTAAAGACTTGACATCAGTGAGCTATTTTTCACCCTAAACTGGTCTTAAAATATAGATACTGTGTGACACGTTTAATAAATCATTCATAAATATTTTATATTCTGTTCTTTATCATACTGACAGTCTCTCTTCTCTTTCAGATCATCCATTTCCTGGTGACGTTATGTTCCCCAGGGAAATCAGTTTTACAAATCTACAACCAAATCATACTGCTGTATATCAGTGTGAAGCCTCAAATATCCATGGAACCATCCTTGCCAGTGCCAATATTGATGTCGTAGGTGAGCATACCTGCATCTTGACCTCACTTACTGTTTGCTGAAGGAAAATGCTCAGTTATAGTCACAAGTACCAGCTTTTTATGGGTGTGAATGTACATGTCTGTGTTCATGTGCAGGCCAGAGGACAAACTCAGGTAACATTCCTAAGGTACACTCTATCTTTATTTTTGGGACAGTGTCCCTCACAAGTCTGGAACTTATGAAGTAGCCTTGGATTGTTTCCAATGAGCATCAAGAATCCACCTGTTTCTTAATCCCCATTGGCAGGATCACACTCTAGTGCCCTTTTCTTTTTCTATTTATTTTTTAAACATAGGTTTGGGGGGGATGAATTGATGTTTGTGCACTAAACTCTTTACTTACTGAGCTATCTCTCCAGTCTGAAGTACCAAATGATTTCTTGACACATAAATCATGGGGAGGAAAATCAATGTATGGTTCACTTTTTGTGTAGGCATGGATATTCTACCTAAATTATGCTCTCAGAATGTGCTGGTTTTGGATAATATTCAAATTCAGGAATATGTACTGAAATGTTCAGCTGTCTTCTATTCTTATGAATATGTCATGGATATAGAAAATGTTTTTTGTACCTAATTCTTGCAGAAAGGTTTAAAACATTATCTTTACTTCTGAATAGATGTTGTCCCACTGATTCAAACTAAGAATGAAGAAAATTACGCTACGGTGATTGGGTATAGTGCTTTTTTACATTGCGAGTACTTTGCTTCACCCAAGGCCACAGTGATCTGGTAAGATGACTTGCTATTTTATTAATGGAATGGGTGTGGGGGATTGTTGAGATACCATTTTGCAGTCTGCACTGTGTTCCTATTGTTTCAGAAAGCCAATGCCTCTGAGATATAAAGAAAAAATTCAATTACTCATCCCTCCTGAAACATTGGCTAGAATTCTGGGATTTTTTTTTACATAAAGAAATACACAGAGCCATTTGTGTTCATAAAGCACACAAAAAATTAAAATGATTCCTAAGACAGTTTTAAAGGTTGATTTGTTTTCCTGTGATGGGTCTATCTAAGGATTGTTATGACTTCTGGGCTGTCTGATTATTTATCTTAACCTACAATCAATTGCAAACACATTTAAGACTTTGCTAACATTCATTTTGATTTTAATAATGCTATTGTTGTTGAAGTCTAAACATATCACCCTAAGCATCCACTGTCTTAGTTGCTTTACTGATAAAGCTTGGTTACTTTACTGTGAAATTATTGTGCTATGCCATAGAGGGCCTGAAGTAGGGAGAAAGTAGTGGGGTCAGGCAATGCAAAATCAGACTCACAACTTATCTGATTCAATTGCGATGTTTTGTCCATTTTATGGTTTTGGTTTTGACTTCTAAGAATATTTGATGAAAATATTATTTATCTTGATTTCTGAAATGCTTTTAAAATTTGCTTCTGAGGCAAGAGCCGTTCATGGCTCAGCCTAGCCCTCACTTTGAAAAACCTGTGCCAGTCGTCCATTTATCCTCTACAACTGAGAGCACAAGCAATCACTTACTGTGAAATGCACAGGGTTAATCAGGCTGTGACAAGAAGTGCTTGGAGAATGGATGAATGTGGGAGAAAATGAGCTGGAGGTTGATAGGGTAAGTGTAATACATGTCCACAGGAGAGGCAAGACTTCCTGGCTTATAATATTTCTGAATGACCAATGATCTCCTAGGACAGCGGGAGGTTGGGAAGGTTTATTATCTGTTTCAATTACTAGCTTTCCCAATTGCTAGCCCAGAGCAATCATTAACTAAATACTTTACCATAAATAAGCCAGGAAATATTTATTAAGCTTTGAGGACACATGCAAAGCAGTGCTAGAAGATATGAGACAAATAGAGGCAAATGTAGAAGTAGGGAATTGGAGTCTCTTCAGCTATAGTCTGTTGGCCAGCTCTGATATACATCATGGACAGTTCGAAGAGAGAAATTATTTCCGTAAATACATTCCATATGGTCTACCAAGCACCCCAAAAAGGTGTAAGCCTGGATGACATCAAGGAACAGTATTTGAAGAACACAAAATTGTGTCCCAATCAAAAACCACTCATTTCTGCATCTTCACAGGGAAGTGGCCGATGAAACACATCCCCTTGAAGGTAGTCGGTACCATACCCATGAAAATGGCACTCTGGAGATCTACAGAACCACCGAGGAAGATGCGGGATCCTACTCTTGCTGGGTAGAAAATGCAATGGGAAAAGCCGTCATCACAGCCAATTTGGATATTAGAAGTATTGTTATTTTGCTTTTACGGTCATGAGTTCTCACATGGGTTCAGTTTCTCTTTGTTTTCTCAAACAAAAGAGTGTTAATTAAATTTGAGCACCTGTTAAAGTTCCTTTGATCATTTCTCAAAAGCACTCCACTGCCATTTCTTCTGAAAGACTATTAGTAGTATGGCAGGGTGTGATGTTAATGGATTTAGGCCATCTTACCAGGTGACTGTGCATTGTTAGTGGTAGATCTAAAGAAATTCCTGCTTGGGTATATTTTCAGATCTATGCTGTATTCCAGTAATGAACTTGAGCTATTACCAACCAAGGTTAGGTTTTTGTTTGTTGGTTGGTTTTTTTTTTTTTTTAAGCACTAAAGCAAAATCAGAGAAGCTTGATCTCAAAAAAAAAAAATGCAGTTTGACAGCTTTGGGCAGGCTTTCTTTGTTTTCTTTAAACCAATGAACTAGAAACATTCTTGTCAACCAGGCTTTCCTCTTCAGTGAAGTCCTAGGAAGCTGCCGATAGACTCAGGCTTCACTGATATTTTTATTTTTCACATTTTTAATCTCTGAGATCAATAGTTTTGATAGTAGCAATTGCTTTTGTCCTAAATTATTGTGATCCCTGACTCATTCAGTAAGAATCCACACGAGTAACTATTAAATGTTTAGATTGTCCTCCCTCCTAAGCTCTGAGGGTACTTCTGGGTAAGAAAACAAGTGCAGCATCCTTTTGTCTAATCCTCTATATTTGTGTGGATACATTTATGGCCAGCCTTTACCATTTCTGATTTGATAATAAGTATGTGCATATAAAATCAACTAACTTTCCAATTCTCCTTATAACATGATTATATATCTGGATGCTACAGAATGAGAACTTTTATTATTTCCAACTTCCAGCAACAGTTTTAGTTCACAGTTTTGTTATTTACTTAGCAAAGAGTGGTAAGAAAGAGTGCTAACATTAATTGGTGCTTGCACCTAAATTTTCTCAGGTTTAATGTCAGAAATTTACAGTGGGACTTACTGCATGTGACTGTGACAGCACAATGACAGTTTTGATTGGAGAGGTTGTCCACACTTTATACTAACAGAGTGAGCTGTCCTCTGTAGTTCTAACCTCCACCTTTGTTTGACTGACAACCACACAGATGCTACAAAGCTCAAAGTTTTTCCGAAGAATCCTCGCATCCCGAAATCACAGGCACTTGAACTACACTGTGAAAGCCAATGCGACTCCCATTTGAAACACAGCTTGAAACTGTCCTGGAGTAAAGATGGGGAGCCTTTTGAAATTAATGGCACAGAAGATGGCAGGTAAGTGCACTGCTGTGAAGGAACACTGGGTTGTGTGTGAGTTGCAGACTTCACATTTGAAAAAAAATTCCCCAAATTATTCACACTACATCGAAGTACAAAAACTCAAATGTTTCGTTCTTCAAAACAGTATTCAGAAGATCTTAAAGTATTTGTTGTTTGTTTTATGTCCTTCTTGCTTCTGTTCTGTGCTTTTTATGAAATGTGGTTTCTCCTCACAGAGCAGGAAATAGAAGCCAGGTGTGAGATGCAGTTTACCTGCATAGGTTTAGGAGCTTCCCAAACCACTGAGAAGACTGGAAGAGCAAAATGTCAAAAAATGTTGCTTTTTGGGGGGTTCTTGCTCATGGCCAGTACATCTCTAATCCAGGTATCTGAAAACTTCTGCTTCTTCCTCAGACACCCTGCCCCCTTGCTGCCACAGGAGACCCAACTGTTGCTATCCCATTGTCTGCCAGAGCCACTGTCACACTGCATTCTAAAAAGGCAGTCAGTGTCCGTTCCCTTCTCCCTGCCAGCCTCACACGAGTTCTTCTCACTCATAAAATCCCAGTTATATCTAGTAGTCCTCTCGTTATGGCTCTTCTCTCAGTAGGAGTACCTTGCAGAATCCTCGGCAGATATCAAAACCCGTGTGGTCAAGTGCATTCTATAGAAGGATATCTAGTCTATCTCATACCTTTATTTAGGATATAGGTTACATTTACAGTATTTTTAATAGTCAATCCAGTGTGACTACTCAGCAAACAGCCATTATACAGTGTGATTTAGAGAATAATAACAAGAAAAAATGTAGCTTACATATACAAAGGCTGAAGATGCATTTGTGAGAGTATTCGGAACAGGAGGAATGAAGAAGATAGAACAAAGAGGAAACCTTGAATGACTGATGAGAATCACTGGAGTTTAAGGGCAACCAAAAGATGAAGGGATCAATAGAATCCAGTAGAATTAAAAGAGTCAGAAAGTCTGCTTTGTCTGTTAAATCACACAAAGGTCAGTTATGCTTCCGCTTTATTGTCATTGACTGAGAGCTAGGAATTTATCATTCTGAAGTCAAATCTCATCTGGAGTTACATAGCGACTCTGAAGATCTGGAGATAACCCAAGTTTTCTTTTGATGAGATCTCAGTGGAGTCTTGGTTAAAAGAATGAACTCAAACTTAGTAGTGTTTAAATCCTAATGCTGGCACTTAATGGATTGCTGCCCTCACACTGTGTGCTTGATGTCTTTCTACCTCCACTGTTTATAACATGACTCGATGAAAAGGAAGAAAAAGCTGGAGCCTAAGATTATTGTGAATTAAGATTTGATGGTCTCAGAAAATAGAAGAAACAGCTCATTGTTCACTATTCTTCATTGGACCATTCATTCATCATTTCTCTAGTCAGTTCCTTTCATGACTGTTATTTCATTGGCTTTGTCGTTATATCTACATATGTATACACATGCCATTTCTCAATGGAAAGATATCAATTTCAGCTGTGACTGCTGTCTTATTACAGTGCGGCTCTTGCCTGGTACAACTGACTGACAAATTTGCGTCATACAAGTTGATGTGAGAATGACGGGCCCTACCTCCAGTCCAGTCTGTCTCATATGATTCAATTTTGTTTCCTCATCTTCAAAGTTTTCAGTTTATTAATTTAGCACTACAATTTTGAATTATGTAAAACTGTCTCCCTTTCCACAAAAAAACCATTGCCTATAATTTTTCCCACTAATAGCTATTACTGTGAATGTACTTTAAATTTAATGGTACTTTATGTAAAAAAATATGAGGATTCATGTTGATAATATGCCTCTAAGTATAGAGCAAAAAATTAAAATTGATAAAGTAGTGATTTTTGTGTGACACACTATTGCAAACTGGCAAATACATAGAAATGAATTTTAAAATAATCTCCTTCAAATGATTTGCAGAAAGAAGTACAGGACTGCCACCTAGTGTTCAAATGCATTAAATGCTTCAATTATTACAAATTGGAAATTAACTATTAGAGGACAGGGAAACATCAAAGGGGGGAGGGGAGGGAAGAAGGGGAGTGAGAAAAATGTATAGCTCAATTAAAAATAATAAATTATAAAAACATTTTAAAAAGATACTATCAGACTCCATGATAATATTCTGGTTCTGTGGAACTGAGCAAGGTTCTAAAATCTTCTTTTCAGAAGCATCCTCCTTGATTATGTATAAGGTTCTGGTGTCTGAGGTTTCTGTCCTTCCCGGTTCCTGCAGTCATTAAGTCCCAAAGAAATCAAACAGAGGTCTACATTAATCATAAACTGATTGGCCCATTAGATCAGGCTTCTTATTAACTCTTATAACTTACATTAGCCCATTATTCTTATCTGTGTTAGCTACATGGCTCAGTACCTTTTCAGCAGTGTAGTCACATCTTGCTTCTTCTGTGTCTGGACAGGGCTGCAGAGGAATGGGCTTCCTCCTTCCCAGGATTCTCCTGTTCTCATTGACCCACGTCTACTTCCTCTCTGGTTGTCCCACCTATACTTCCTGTCTGGCTACTGGCCAATCAGCGTTTATTTAAAACATAATTGCCAGAATGTAGACAATTGTCCTGCACCAAGTTTCGGTGTTCATAGCATAACAATTATGTAATTATCAACAGTCAGAAGGTAGAGATGAATCTCTATGAGTTCCAGGCTTGCCTGGTTAGCAGTAAGAGTTCCAGGCCTGCCAGGGCGCCAGGGAACTTACACAGAGAAATCCTTTCTTCAAAAACTAAAAACCAAAATACAAAACCCCTAAAATTTCCTAGCTCAGTTAGTATGATGTGGTTCTCAGACATGGCAACCAGCCCAAACTTCTGTCACAACCCATAGGTCACAGATGGTTGATTATATAATTTGTAAACATATGATCCAATTTAATACCATATACTTGTGTGTATGTTGTGAGACTGTATTCCAAGTTTTCATCTGTGACCTTCTCTGGTAACATCTGCATTGTATGAACTGGCCTCATCACTCTTGAATCATTTTCCATGTAGCAACTTGCATCATGGGTTGTGAAAGGAATGTATTTCTGCTGTTGGACATGTTCTTACCCACATCATGTATTTTTTGCTGTCCCCCATCCCAACAGAATATTGATTGATGGAGCTAATCTGACCATATCCAACATCTCGGCAGAAGATCAGGGTATTTATTCCTGTTCTGCTCAAACTGCTCTTGATAGCATTTCTGAGAAAACTCATGTAACCGTCCTTGGTAAGTGAAAACAGAATCTCTGCCCCATGCTTCCTAGGAGTGCTTAACTTCCTTTGTTTCTAGGCATTAAAGCCAATGATTACTTGAACCTCTGCTCTTAAAGTAAACTCTGATTTTTTTTTTGTTTGTTCGAAGTGCAACTTTGCTTTTAAATTATTTCTGCTTTTCTCACATAAAAGAAATTAATTAATGCCTAATTATTTTTCCCTATGTGGGAACTTTGCCAGTAGTAGCAGGAGATCAGTGATGCTGGCAGTGAAAAGAGAAGCCAAGGTCTCGATCCACCCATTACTGCTGTTCAGAGCCGTGGGGCTGAGAACAGAAGAGAACTCTATGGAGAGCCCTGTCGTGGACGCTTGGTGTTTACACTCTACACCAGAACCTTAGGGTAAACTCCCAGCGCCTCAGGAATTTGATCACAGACATCAAGTATTCTGTAAAGGAACATATTTGAACGTTTTAAGTACTAAATTGGAAAACGGCGTGCACACTTCACTGGTGCAATCAATGTCATTAACCCTGAAATCACTAGCGTTTATCGCCCTCAGAGCATCAGCTGGCTGCTTTCCAAATGCCTTTCTCTAGTAACTCACCACCAGCTCTCCCTCCTGTAAACATGCCCTGGAAAGACAACCCCAGCAAACCACGTAAGATGAAGCTTTTACTGCAGGTATAGCATCCTGAGAAGTGTGGAGGGTGTTCACACCCCTTCTTCTCTCCCTCTATGTAGGCTTGCTGAATCTCACTGCCTAAGTCACAGTTCCTCCAGGAAGATTTTTCCTACACAATTCCTTCTGAAGGGATCCTCCCACCAGTAGAATTTCAAGTCAGCCTCAAAACAGGCTCTGGGCACTCTGTCTACATGCATTTAAGGAGGAGTTCCTGCTAACACCTATTGACATTTCCTAATGTACTCGGCTAAATATTACCTGAGACCCCACCCTCTACAGGTAGCTTAACAGTTTCTCACCAAGGAAAGTGAGTAAGCCGGTGTTGAGTTCCTTTATATGAAGCCAGTAGCTGCTAAGCTGAGGCCAATTAAGTACAAGCTACATTGTAGCAGGTCTAGACTTGGCTCCTTGGGTGAGATGCTTAGCTCTAGGTAAGTGAGCTTCTTCAGGACTCCCTCTCTTAGCTATCCTAGCAGCATTTAAGTTATAAAGCTGAGCATCTGGTAAGCAATGCCGTCTCTCAGGCACCATGAACACAGAACATCTGGACACATGAGCTTTCATCCTTAGGATTTTGAGTGATGGCAGCATCGAAAGGTTGGCTTTCTGCTGTTGGCAGCCACCTTCTGAATTTTATTGCAATTTTTAAAATCCACCCTCATGATTACTCTTCCATTTTCTAGTACTGTGAAATTTTGGTGATTTTAAATATACACACTCTTTATGTACATGACAATCACCTAACACTTTAGTAATGTTTGAAGAATTTTAGATAACATGGGGTGATTTTTTAAAAGCTGCGTCCATGGTTTTAAAGTATAATTTTTAAGTTTTAATATCTGATTAAAACATACCAATAATTGACCATAAAATGATTCTGGACATGTATATAGCTTCTAAATTATTTTATCCTAGAAAACAATATTTTAAAAGCCTAGACATAAACAAGTTGTCCTAGTTGTTTACAGAAGTTTTAGCATAAAAATATTTTAAGAGGAGCTGGAGAGACGGGTCAGCAGAGGAGCATTGGTCAGCTCTGAGTTCAGTTCCCAGTACCCACATGGTGGCTCACAACCACCTGTTATGAGATCTGGCGTCCTCTTCTGGCCTGCAGGCATACATGCAGGCAGAACACTATAATAAATAAATAAATAAATAAATAAATAAATCTTAAAAAATATATTTTAAGAAGCAGTTTTCAAAGCCTTTGTTCCTCGGGTTCCATGTGATGTTTGAAGCAGTCAGATTTTCATCTCAAGTAAAACATGGTAATTGGGATGGGTGAGGAAACCTCAGGACATATTGAATTCTTAGCAAATCCCAAAGAGGAAAGTAAATTCTCCAAGCTTGCAAATATAGAACACTATTGAAGAAATACATTTTGTGGGGAGGGAGGACTTGGCAGAACCTATGGTTTTGTGCACTTCTGACAAGCAGTCTGCTCATGAAGTCCTAGCCTGGAGAAATACTTTTTTATTTATGTCCCTGAACTTTGAATAGAGTTATGTACCAAATTTTTAAAGTAAACATGTTCCATTCTGAACTATAAATAATGCTTTTTGTCAATGTTCACTTGATAAGAATTTGTCAATAGTAAAAGCCAGCATGGATAATAGTCTTATTGTCTCCTCCAAGCTAAAGCATATGTCCTCCTTGAATACTAGGAATATTAGGGCATCTGGCATCTGCGCTGGCATCTCTCTTGTGCCCAGATTCATCTCCTCTCCCTCTTTTTCCCTGGAAATCCCACATATTCTCTCCTACCTAGCTATTGGCCATTCTTCTCTTTATTAAACCAATCAGAAGGCACCTTGGCAAATAGACATCCTCACAGTGTACAAAAAGATTATCCCACAACAGGTAGTTTCTGGATATCCTTATTGTTACTTTTATGCATCACTGATACAAGTAAAATATTTTCAAGGATCAGCTTCTCTATGAATCAGTGTCTAAGAGAGGTAAACACTCTCACCAAATAAAATAACATCAATAAGAGGCCTGTTGTTTTCTGGAGTAGATGGTGGTGGAGTGGATCTGGGGAAAGGGGGGTGGAGAAGAGCCGGGAGGAGTGCAGGGAGGGGAAGTTGTATAAGAGAAGAATAAGTTTCAAAAGGTGAGGATGTGTTTTGTGAATGTTAAAGACTCTTAAGTGTGTAGAAGGACTATTGTTACCCTCAGCCCTGTGCATCCTCAAGGTGGAGACTTGACAGATACACTGGAGGCTTTGACTACTAATTCCTCTCAGGAAACTGGAACCCTCTCTGCTCTGGCACCCGTGTTTCTCTTGTAAGCTGTGAACCATCACCTTACAGCTATATTTTGTTATTGATTAGGTGTTCCAGATCCTCCAGGAAACCTTCTCTTGTCAGAAAGACAGAATAGGAGTGTCCGGCTGTCCTGGGAAGCTGGAGATGACCACAACAGCAATATCAGTGGTAGGAAGGCATGGAATGACCTTCATCTTTACCCAGCTCTGTCAAATGACTATCATAGACATTTCAATTACCGTGGTAGATTATACTTTTAAAAATAGATTGTGTATTAGTGTGTATGTGTTCCTCTTCTTGTATGTCTGTGTACCTGTAAAGAATTGGAACCCCTGTGTGTGTGTGTGTTCTTCTTATATGTCTGTGTACCTGTATAAGAATTGGAACCCTCTCATACTGTCCTACCCTCCCTTCTATTGTCCATCTTCTATTAGTACATTTTTTACCATCTAGCTTGGAAACTTTAATTCTACTTTCATGTCAGATATATGTGCATGCTTTTATGTGTTTATATAAGACCCCAAAACCACAAATGAAAATGGACAGATAATTTTATCTTCTTGAGATTAACTTAATTACTTAGTATGATTTTCTCCACACTTACTCATTTTTCTGTAAATGATGTGACCTTTTTCTTCAGCTTGTCGTTTGTTGTTGTATTTTTTGGTGTGTGTAAACTCCCATGTATGCAGACATACATGCATGCATGTGTACACTTGTCTGTGTATGTGCATGTATGTAGGTCAGAGTTCAACCTTGAGTGTTGTTCCTTAAGAACGGGCTACCTTTTGGTTTTTTTGATTGTTGTGAGACAGGATCTCTCATTGGCCCATGACTTGTCAAGCAGACCAGCTTAGGGCCTAGGAATAGTAGTGATTCTCTTGTTTCCACCTTTCCCTTACTGAATACAAGGGCAAACAACCAGGTTTGTGAGTGTGTGTGTGTGTGTGTGTGTGTGTGTGTGTGTGTTCTGAGAAATGAACACAGGGCTTCAAACTTTCAAGAAAAAAAAACTTTACTGCTCTGTCAGTCTCAAAATAATTTTTCTTTTTTAAGCTCTTAATGTTGCAGATAAATCTTCATAGACTATCAACAAATTCAATATGTTTTAATGCTTTGTTCACATTCTTACCTCAGAGTACATTATAGAATTTGAAGGGAACAGAGAGGAGCCTGGGAAGTGGCAGGAGCTAACTAGAGTCCAAGGAGAAGAAACAGAGGCTGTGTTATCTTTGGCTCCATATGTAAGATATCAGTTCAGGGTCACTGCTGTGAATGAAGTGGGGAGAAGTCACCCCAGCCAGCCATCGGACCATCATGAAACTCCACCAGCAGGTATGGATGGCCTCTTTGGGTAACAGAATATTTTATACTGACAGACAATAACTATGACAAAAAAAACCAAAAAAATCTTTTATATTGGCCAAATCTTTGTTTTTGAACACATTTTTAAAAAAAAGATCAAGTATGTATTGTAGGATTTTAGATTCCTCCAAACAATTTGAAAAGTTCAGCAATGTATAATATTAGAAGTGATTCTTTTAAATTTTAGTGTTGTCTAATTGTTTGATAGTGAACAGAAGATTATTACTCTGAATCGTTTTCAATAGTATTTAATTTCTGAATAGCCAAATATCATGTTTGAAGTAGATTTTATCATGTAAATTCTAATTGCAAGTTCAGTGTATAGAGGAAGCCATGGATTCAGTTTCCAAAGAAATGCTTTTAGCTCCTACGAAATCTTTTAATATTATAAAACTGTGTGCTAGTGTCATGTCTTATGCATTTGGCCTTTTGGTATTTCCATATCTATCTAAATCATCAGTATAATTTTGTAAATAACCAACAGAGACAGTGTAAGCAATATATACTAGAGAATTAGCATCAGGCAGTATCATTGCCACAAAATGGTATTTGCTTTTCCTGGACTAGAGTAAGCATGCTGGGATACAATCTACTTTATGACAAGGAAAAATCAAAGTGAATTAAACTGTAATCTGGTGCTTGCATGATTTTAGTTCGCACCGGACTCTGCTAAAATTCTTGTTAGGATTTTCTAATAAAATGCCTCAGCCTGAATGTATTTTATTTCATGAAAGTTACTTGTTAATGTTGATACATGAATTTCAATTTCTCTCTGCTAGAGGCATATGTTCACAACATCCACATCTCTCAATAATTCTGACAGAAAAGTGCAGTTTGAAAATGAAAACATGTATATTAAAGCAGGCTTAGAATTTTAATTAGCAGGCTTAAATTTAAGATATTTGTAATAAATCATGTACTGTCCACAGTATAGCATTTATAGAACACAGAGAATGCTGTTTTACTCCTTTTAGTAAAATGTATTGTCTTCTTAGAAATGAGATTTATTGAAATTAATAAATATAAAATGTTTAATTATTTGGTTTTTGAGGGGTTAGGTATGATGTTTAACCAACTGGTTACTTTATGATGTAAAAATGGTTTTAATGTTTGTCATTTCTCAGCTCCAGATAAGAATCCACAGAACATCAGGGTTCAAGCATCCCAACCCAAGGAGATGATTATAAAATGGGAGGTGTGTATTCCCTACGACGTTAATGTGCTTTCTCTTGATTATTTATTTTAAGTAGGTTTGCTAAATATAATGACATAACAGGATTTTTTTAAGAACAACACAATAATCGGAGAATAAAAAACTAAATTTTGATTTGTTGTCAATGCTTTAAGATTACAGCGATTAGAGCTGGCTGTAAAATAGAGATGTGATTCACTGGTAGAATGCTTGCCTAGAAAGAGTGAGAGCTTGGACTCGAGTCAAGAACTAAAAAACAAATGAAAAGGAATGAGTGTAAAATGGGGATAATTCTGGAAATGATTTAATGACAGATGAATTGATCTAGATGAAATCTGTTAGGGGATACTTCAGATTTCTAGTACTTTGTTTGAAGTATTTTAGGTATCTATACAATTAAACTATAGTAAAAACCTCTCACCAAATATTACACAAATATCCTCCCAAAAGAGGAGCCATAGGTCTTATAATCGTTAACTCAGATTCTGATTACAGCCTTGTCATTTCTCTGCTTTAGACACAGACACTGGGGGCCTTCCGAAGTTCTCACTCTAAAACTACTAGAAATGTATTTAGGAAATGTTGCTAAATCAAATCACTCTTTGATTTGGCAAAACAATTTATATCTGCTAAGATAACTTTCATGATAGTATTATTTCATTGTGTAACTCGCTAGTTTATTCTGGAACCAGGAGTCATGTTGTAGATGTATCAACTGGGCCTGGGGACCCCACAGACACTTGTTCTCTGTGCTTTGGCTACTTGTCATTGACTCTTATTGCAAAGAGAAGTTTCTTTGATGAAGGGAGAGAGCTACACTTATCTGTAGGTATATGGATAGATATTAAGAATGCAGTTAGGAATTATGCTTAAGTAGTAAATTGTTGGTAGTAGGTTGTCCACTAAAACACTTGACATCACAACTCCAAGAGGTTGGCTATATTTCCAGTACGAGGGATGATTTCTCTCTTGCTTAGGATCCCCCTATAGACACACAACTACAGGCAACTAAGGGATGTTCTGTGTAAGAAACAGTCTTCCCCATGGATTAAAAATCCCTAAGTGACTATTTAATACTTAATATTCAGCCCTGAAATATATACATACAAGTAAAACTAAACAGATTGATTAGGTTGTATTTATATATTTAGGCATTTGTCTGTGAGTGTGTGTGTGTGTAGCAATACTAAATAAAGAAAAAGAAACTACAAATGTTGAGAGGGAGTAAGGCAGGAGTCCCTAGGAGAGGTTGGAGAGAAGAAAGGAAAAATATTCTATTTTACTTAATAATTTATAATATTAAAGTGTGGATTTGGATCATCTAAAAGGATTTTTTTTAAAAAAATAGCTGTTGCTTGATAGTTTCTGTTCATTGGTCCTAAGACTATTTAAATGAATTTTAAAACTTGTTTCAGTAACATAACTAACTTCAAAGAAAATGGATAAATAACATCTTAACAGCAAAAAAGTGAATACATTTTCCCAGACAGTAAGCTGAAGTAGGGAAATAGGAAGTTATTCAACAACTAACTTCAATGGGCATAGCCAAGGTCTTCAACTCCCAAGTGGAAAGGTTTTAGTATATGAATTGAAAGTTTCACTTACATTTAAAATGAAACTAAGGAGAATTAAATGGAAAATGAAGGGAACATTATCAAAAGCATTGTTTAGAAATTGGGCTGCATTCTCAAAAGCTGGTAGAGGGTGAATTTTAACTATTGTTATCACACAAATATACAAGTTTATAACACAGTGCAAACATACATGGTTTTACCATTTTTATAGTCTTCAGTATAAACATATTCAAAATAACATGTGGTCTACACTAAGTACACACAATTTATGACTTGCTAACAATAGCATAGACTTTACAGGTCCTTTAGTGACTTTTGTAGATTCTTGTGTCCCTAACATAATAGTGTCTTTCTAGAGACCCCTTCATTGTGGTCAGGACTAGAAGAGAAAGGGAAGGCTAGTGGTCTCTTTGCCTGATTCATCTTTGCTCTTCTGAGACTGAACTTGCCTTAAGTTATTTGAGAATTATTGAAGTTTTGTTGACTATTGCCTCAAAGCAAAATACAAAAGTCCTTCAAAGACCCAGGGACCAAAGAGTTGGCAAAATAACTAAGTAAATATTCTTAACACTGGCACAGTTTATTTTATAATCTGTCAGAGCACATTGTTAAATTTATGTTTTTCCTTGGAGAAAATATCAACAAATTGAATAATGTTAATTTTATACATTCAGTGTCAGTAAGGATTGAAAAAAATATAATTCTTGATTGTAGTTTGGACCTCAAAGTTTGTATCAGTGACTAGAAAGTTTGCTTGGACTAGAAAGCACATACTGTCTTATAGAAGACTGAGTTTTTTCTGAGTACCCATGATACATGCCCCACACCTTCTGTAACCTCAGCTCCAGGTCTTCCAATGCCTAGACTGGAGTTCATGGGCACCTGCACTCACTTGCACATACCTACATGCAGTATTCTGTAGGTATTTTATTTTATTAAAAATAAAAATAAATCCTTACAAATTCTCATACATTATTCAGGAGACAGAGGCAGGCAGATCTCTGTGAGTTTGAGGTCAGAGATTAAAGGCATTTGCCAGCAGTTTAAGAGTCTTGTGTGTGTGTGTGTGTGTGTGTGTGTGTCTGTCTGTCTGTCTGTCTGTCTTTATTTTTTTCTCCTAGTTAGTTTAAGTAATTACTTTGGAATAAATATAAAATTAAAATGGTTTGTTGATAGAGCATTCTACTTTTAATGTGATCCCAACTGATGCTTCTAATAAGTATTTTAGCCAGTTGTATTGAATGAAGAAGAATAAATGGTACAAGAACATTTTATATGACATTTAATCACCCACATACACAAAATTACTCTTAATATAAATTAACTTCTAATATAAGATGAAAAATGCATTTAAATAAATTTTTATATACATAGCTGAATCATTTAAATAAAGTACCCATTTGTAATATTAAATTGATCTAAACCACATTATTGTTCTTTAAAGTTTTCCTTAATTAAAAACTAAAGTGGAGATAATTAATTTCTAATTTGAAAAAACCAGAAACTCTTCCACAGAACCTTTCTATATGGCAAAATAAAGTGAGTGAAATAGCCATTTTGTGTCAAGGAGCTGAGAAAGTGTTCATTCAAAAGAGGAAGTACTGCTTCTGGGTCCTCTCTATAAACATGTCCATTTTCCAAAATTAAAGATAGTTCTATTTTCCTCTTTTAATGGAAGCTGGAACAGAATCTTGTAGAGGAAAGTATTCTGCCTGAGGAGCCATGCCGCAAGAGTTCATGACCACATAGTTTCTGTTTCTTTGGTAGAAAAAAAATGTAGAAGCTTGAGAAAAACTAAAACGCTATTTTCAATTTATTTTATATAGGAACATTTAGGTTTCACCATATGTGTGTAACTCGGGCTCCTAAAGTGTCCCGTGTCTTTGAATGGGAGAAGACTTATGGATAAGATTAAATTAATAAAATGATGAAAATGCTTCTAATTCCAAGGAGCAGAGTTAAGATCTCTAATTTGTTTTTTGGTTAGTCATACGTTCTTTAAAATGAGTCACTGCCATCTTTTGGTCAACATATCTACAAGTCCATAGAGTATGTCTTTCTGTTTTAGCCTTTGAAATCCATGGAGCAGAATGGGCCAGGACTAGAGTATAGAGTGAGCTGGAAGCCCCAGGGAGCACCAGAGGAATGGGAAGAAGAAACAGTTACAAACCACACACTCCGTGTGATGACACCTACTGTCTATGCTCCTTATGATGTCCAAGTTCAAGCCATCAATCAACTCGGCTCTGGACCTGAGCCTCAGCCAGTGACACTCTATTCCGGGGAAGACTGTAAGTGGTTCATCCTTAAATCCTAAACACGTCAAGAAAATTTTCAAGTTACCACATTTGTGTCAGCATTTTCAAGTACCTATTGCTTGCAAAGACAACATACCATAGTAGGAGGCCGCTTGTTCATTCCCGGCTGCCCAGACTTGAAATAACCACACAGAAACTATATTATTTGCAAACTGTTTGGCCAATACCTTAAACATATTTTTAACTTGCTCTTATATCCTAAACTAACCCATCTACATTAATCTGTATATTGCCACGTGGCTGTGGCTTACCGGGTAAAGTTCTGTCCGTCGTCTGTCTCTGGCAGGGCTACATGGATGCTTCCTGACTCTTCCTACTCTCTCTCTCTATATATATGTCTTTACAACATATTACCTGTAAAACAGAAAAATAAATACATGCATGCCTCAAAGTTAGAGTTGATCTTGAAGAGAGTTAGTTGAACAAGGTGGTGTTAAAGAAGAATTTTGTCTGGGAATATGTAGCTTGTTGACAGAGTTTTGGCCCAGCATGCACAAAGCTTTGTATTTGAAGTCCTGATATGATGAATTTCAGATGCAATGGCAAATGCCTTTAATTCCAGTACTTAGAAGGTAAGGACTGAAGGATTAGATGTTCAAGGTCATCCTTGGCTACATAATACACTGGAAGCCAGTCTAGGCAACATGAGACACAGTACCAAAAGAATAATAAAGTTCTGAAAACAAAAAGAAAAACCAAACCATAACAACAAAATAAGTATTTTGGAAGTTTCAGCCTAATTCAAGAACCTGTTAAAGTTCTTTATATTTTGGAAATCAAAGACCTGGAACCATCACAAGCCTCTGTGAAGGAACATAATGATCATGAGGTTCCCAAAGTTTCCTTAGATTAACCCTTTCTTGCCGAGGACGTCTTAACAACAGCCTGCTACAAATCTCTGGGCCTCCTTTGTATGCCTGGAGTTGGCCAAACAGAAATGAGATACACACCCAGATTTGAGCATGAAATTTTAACCATATGAATAATTCTAAAGTAGCTGTCACACAGTTATATTATTAAATACTAACAGCATAATAACTATTACTTCCAGAAAAAGAAAAGACTGTACTGGGCAACTTTTTTTTTCTCTGATAATTTTTTATTGCTTTATAAATAATAGGAATCAAAATTTCCACTTCTCCTCCTCCCACTTCCCTCCTGCTCCCCCACTCACCTTCTCCCCTCCCCCTCCAGTCCTAAGAGAGGGCAGGGTACCCTGCCCTGTGGGAAGTTCAAGGCCCTCCCCGCTCCATCCAGGCTTAGGAAGATATGCATCCAAATAGAATAGGATCCCAAAAAGCCAGAACATGCAGTAGAGACAAATCCCAGTGCCATTATCATTGGCTTCTCAGTCTGCCTCAATTGTGAGCCACATTCAGAGGGTCCAGTTTGATCCCATGCTCCTTCAGTCCCAGTCCAGCTGGATTTGGTGTGCTCCCATTAGATCAGGCACACTGTCTCAGTGGGTGGACCAACCCCTTTTGTTCCTGATTTCCTTGGTCATCTTCTCCCTCCTTCTGCTCTTCAACTGGACCTTGGGACCTCAGTCCAGTGTTCCCATGTGGGTCTCTGTCTCTATCTCCATTTGTCACGGGAAGAAGGATGTATGGTGATATTCAAGATAGTCATCAGTCTGACTATGGGACAATGCCAGTTCAGGCACCCTCTCCTCCACTGCCCAGGGTCCTAGCTGGGGACATCCCTGTGGACATCTGGGAATCCCTCTAGAGTCAAGTCTCTTGCCAACCCCACAATGCCTCCCTTAATTAAGATATCTTCTTCCCTGCTCCCATATCTGTCCTTCCTCCATCTCAACCATCCCATTCCCCCAAGCTCTCCCCAACCTTCCCTGTCTCCCTTCTCTCTCCCTCTCTCCCCTTCTCCCCACCCCACTCCCATCCCCATGCTCCCAACTTTTGTCTGGTGATCTTGTCTGCTTCCAATTTCCAGGAGATCTATATATGTTTTTCTTTGGGTTCACCTTATTACTTAGCTTCTCTAGGATTGTGAACTATAGGCTCAATGTCTTTTTTTATGGCTAGAATCCACTAATGAGTGAGTACATACCATATTCATATTTTGGGGTCTGGGTTATCTCACTCAGGATAGTTTTTTCTGTTTCCATCCATTTGCATGCAAAATTCAAGATGTCATTTTTTTTTAAACCACTGAGTAGTACTCTAATGTGTAGATGTGCCACATTTTCTTTATCCATTCTTCCATTGAGGGGCATCTAGGTTGTTTCCAGGTTCTGGCTATTACAAATAATGCTGCTGTGAACATAGTTGAATAAATGTTTTTGTAGTATGATTGGGCATCTTTTGGGTATATTCCCAAGAGTAGTATTGCTGGATTCTGAGGTAGGTTGATTCCCAATTTTCTGAGAAACTTCCAATGTGGTTGCACAAGTTTATATTTCCACCAGCAATGGATGAGTGTTCCCCTTACTCCACATCTTCTCCAGCATAGGTTATCATTGGTGTTTTTGATATTAGCCATTCTGATAGGTGTAAGATGCTATCTCAAAGTTGTTTTGATTTGCATTTCCCTGATAGCTAAGGAAGTTGAACATGTCCTTAAGTATCTTTTGGCCATTTGAAATTCTTCTGTTGAGAATTCTCTGTTCAGTTTAGTGCCCCATTTTTTAATTGGGCTATTTAGAATTTTAATGTGTAGTTTCTTGAATCAATAAATTGCCCCACAGACTTGCTTAAAGGCAATATAATGGAGAAATATTCCCAGTTTGAAGTTGTTTTTTCACTGATGACCCTGGCCTAAGTTGACAAAATACAGAAACAGCCCAGAATCTGGCCAGGACAACTGTTCTTTTAATGTCAAATTAGTTCTTAAATAATTTCATCATGTTACTGGGGCTGATTTTTCTTCTTATTCAGAGAACATGCCAAATGGACATAGCTGTAAATTTCCATTAGCGTTTTCTCTCATTCCTGCCATCATTTCTCAATAGGATAGGTAAAGTAACTCCTGTGGGCTCAGGAAGTCCTCTGTACCAAGAAACTGTTGGTATTGTTTGAAATCAATAGGACATAAGTGCATTCTCCAGACTAAATTTTATGAAGATCACTTTTGGAAGGAGATTTTATAAATTGTGTGTAAGTCATTGAATGCTAATTGATTTTAATGTTTATAGATCCTAGTACAGCTCCTGTGATCCATGGTGTTGATGTTATGAATAGCACATTAGTTAAAGTGACCTGGTCATCAGTTCCAAAGGAAACAGTACACGGGCTTCTGAGAGGATACCAGGTTGGTATCAGGTTGATATTTTTAAGTCATTTTTCATTTCATTTTTACTTCCTAACTGATACTGTTGAATTTGTTTCTTTCCTGAGATTTTAAACTGATTTGAAGAGGACAACTGAGTATCTTTTACTATGGCTGCTATGTTAAAGGGTTTGCATTTTCTTTGCAGATAAATTGGTGGAAAACCAAAAGTCTGTTGGATGGAAGGACACATCCCAAAGAAGTGAACATTCTAAGATTCTCAGGACAGCGAAACTCTGGAATGGTTCCTTCCCTAGATGCCTTTAGTGAATATCACTTAACAGTCTTAGCTTACAATTCCAAAGGAGCTGGTCCAGAGAGCGAGCCCTATATATTTCAGACCCCAGAAGGAGGTGAGAGAATAAATATGAAAGGAACCATCTATGCAAATTATCCAGTGTCTCTGTTAAACATTACCTTCATTATTGATAGATACCGTGCAGCTCAGAGGAGTTCATATCTTGGTTTCTATAAATGTGTTATCTCAAGGGGATTTTTTGTTTGCTTTTCTGGAAATTTATTAGTTTATGAATGCCCATTTATGATCTTGTCTTTTCTAGTACCTGAACAGCCAAGTTTTCTCAAGGTTATCAAAGTTGATAAAGACACTGCCACTTTATCCTGGGGACTTCCGAAGAAACTAAATGGAAATTTAACTGGTTACCTTTTACAATACCAGATAAGTAAGTACAGAATTGAATTAGATTTAATCTACTGAAGGTTCAAATTTTGTTTAAGGAATTGGATTGCTACACAATGAGCAGTATTCCCTATAGTGCAAGAAACAATAAAACAAAGGTAAGCTGCAACCTCTGTGTGTTTCAATAAGAAACCTTTGTTTTATTGGAACATGGCTATGTTCACCGATTTATATATTACCTCTAACTGTTTTCTCACAAGAATGGCAAATGTGAGTTAGGGCAACAGAGATTACATTTTGTCACAGTATTAAGTATTCACATTTTATATTTACAAAAGGTCTGTGGACTTCTATTTTGTAACTAAAACAATGGTTACTAAAGAAAGTGTATTTACCATCAATTTGTGAGTAGCTTCAAGAATTATGAAACATGCCAGGGGACAGAGTTAGTACATAATGTGATGGAGATTCAAAGTACATTCATAGCACCATAATAAGACTGACTCTTCCAAGGTAGTTGAATGATTCCATTCTCAAGCCTAAATATATTTGTCTGGGTAGAATCCCCTATTGATAGTTTGCTAGTCAGGCAGGTTATAATGAGAGACTCAGAAAAATCTCTGCATACTTCTGTGTCACTAGATTGAAAACGGTTAAACTCATTTAGAACATTTTAAAGTCATAACATCTCCTACGTGAAACAGTCATCAAATATAAGCATGATTTCAGAATGAAAAGTAGAACTTTAGTCATATCTCAACGATAAGACTTAACAGCCATGAGTTGTTAAGTAGCCCTCACATTGGACTCTAAGCCATTCCATCTACCCTGTTCACAGAAACCAATCTAATTATGGCCCTGGTGTATTACTCTGCTGTCTCTTGAGTTTTCACGTCTGGGTCACATATGAGCTTTAGGTCCCATTGATTGCTGCTGTGCACTCCATACCCATTTAAGCAAATATGGCTGAAATCCAAGAAAGTCATGGTTTTTACCACTTGTTTGCTTTGTAGTAAGTGCTTCCCTGTGCTGTTCCATGCAACCTTTGCAGAGCATGCTGTAGTGTAGTGTATGTGATTCCTCTTTTATGGATGAAGGAATTGACACACATAGTCCGCTCTTATTTGAAGGTCATATCACAATGTTAAGTGCTGGATTAGGATGAATACTCAAGTCTGTCAATGTCTAAATTTTGAATTCTTAAGCCACACTCTTCCAAGGACCAATTTTTAAGACTGTGGACAGAACTGAAATATTTTAAGAGTTTTAAGTGTTTATCTTGTCCTATTTTTGAATTTGGTTAAATTCAAACATTTTGTATGATCTGTCTGTAAGATTTAAATTTGATTTAAAAACTACTTCTCATAACAGAGTAGTTGAAATATTAATAATTACAATAGTCATTGTACTTCTTAAAATTCACTAATATTAAATAATTTATTTCATTATTAATAATAAATGCAGGGTATATTTTATATAGTGTGCTTTTCCCTTGTTCTTCTCCAGTCTAATTAATTGTTATTTGTATATTCTAGAGTGGTATATACTTTCCCTCGTTCTTGTATTGATTTTAGTAATTATTTTAATTGACTCTGTAGTGTTTAATGGTGATAAAGTGACCAATATCTTTTCAGCCCTACAATGTTTAGAATACTGCTTGGTTTCTTGGTGTAACTGCATTATATAGAACAAGGAGGGTACTTTATGTAAATAAAACATTCTCTTTTTATGAGTGCAGAGAGGAATTTTTTTGTAGCCTTTTTCTTACCATTAGTGTCTTTAGACCTTAAACATATCCCTACAGAATTTCACCTGTTTTGCATTTAGCATAGTGTTCAGGGCACAGTAGATATTTAAAAGCACTTAATTCATTTATCAGTTCAGTGGACCATTGATTCTCTCTATGCTGAGCTGAGAGAGCTCCCAACTTCCAATAAGTTAACTGCAAGGTTTGGATTTGTGAAGGCACAGATATGATGCACATTCAGTAAGCCGCACCCTTTATATTTTTAAAATTTGCTTTTATTCTCTTGCGAGTTCAGACATGTTTATAATGAAATTTAATCCCTCTAATTCCTTATTATCCTGTTATACCCTTCCCTCTCCCACTGAATCCTTATTTCCCAAAATGTCCCCTTTCTGCTCCCATGTCTTTTTACATGTATGATCTATTGTATTTAATTAGAGTTGATTGCATGAGCATGAACAAGAGGTTATTTATGGAGAAAGGGCAACTTATCTGTGATTTTTCCATTGAATTAAGTGACACCCCTTCTCCCAGTCACCACTGATTGTCAATATCCCCTCAGGGTAAAGTGGGACCTCATGAGCTATTCCTTCTTCCCTGCTGAGATATTGAGGGGCACACCCTTGAGCTGGTAGTTCCAGAGAGTTCATCTTTTCAAAACATACTATTTCAGCATAGCCAGTGAAGTGCACCTCTGAAAAAAAGTTGATTACACATTATATTATCATTATTGCACCAATGGGTATGTCTAACTAGATCAGAGCTATAGTTTGTAGGGTTTACAACTTGGTAAAAATGCTGATGAATTTTCTCTGCAAGCATCTGGTACAGTCTTCTATTAGTTGCTGTAATAATAATAATTGTCTGTACCTGGAAAGAGTTGATAGTAATGAATAATGATGGAAACTTTTTCAGTAAATAGGAACGAAAGGACAATTCACTGTAACTTCAATTGTGAAGAACTTTGAAGCACTAATTTTTATGCTTATTTCTTCAGTAAATGACACCTACGAGATTGGAGAATTAAATGAAATCAATGTTACTACTCCATCTAAATCTAGCTGGCATCTCTCAAACCTCAATGCAACAACCAAATACAAGTTCTACCTGAAGGCATGCACCTCAAAAGGCTGTGGGAAGCCAATAAGTGAGGAAAGTGCCACACTGGGAGAAGGGAGTAAGTACATGATGCTTTTGCATGCTGTGTTTTCACACAACTGCACTAATTTGCAGGCACCCAGTCTCTGTACCCAAATCTAGCTGACACTCTATTCACCACCGACACAGATACAGAATTTACTGATCCTGTTTATAAGGCTCACATTTGTTCAAATTATGGGTTTCTGAACAACAACTAATCATAACTTAATGTATACAAGGTCAGGAACATACTTGTAATTAAGTAAAATAAGTGAACATAGGCTCATAAAATTTCTCACAAGGTTAGAAAAAGGATATTCTTCTTTGGAGAATATTTCTTTTTAAATATTGTCTTTTACTTTGGTAGATATTTTATAGAAAAGAATCTAATATGTAGCACTTTTATTACTTGACTCATAGTATATTAATTTATATGTCAAGTTTGATTTTACTGTCTGGTAGTTTAAGCTAAGTAACAATTGAAAATGACTTATCAGTCTTTGATCTTTCATGTAGCACAGTTATAATTAAATTACATTTCTATCTTAGATTGTAACAGTATCCCTTACAATTTTTTTCTCTAAGAAAATTTTAGGATTTTTCTTGCCCATTTATATATAATATCCTTAGTGCATCAAGATTGAAAAAGATTAAGTAGTAAAGTAAAATGTATTCAGGAACTGATGTTCATATCAACAAGTTAAGGAAGGCAGACTCATATGGGGTTCAGAGTGGTCAGGCATAGGAGGGTTCAAGGGGAGAGAAAGGAGCTAATGAAAGCAGACAATAAGGGAAACAAAATCATTTATTCACAAATAGTTTATGGCAAATGTACGTCTATTCTGAGTGGTTTTCTGAACTGTAGATTAGGAACACTATGAAATCAATGGGAAAAATGCAGTGAATAGGAGAGAAGTGAGGAAGAAAACCAAATTGTGCAACATTTACTATGACACAATTGTGATTCACTTAAGTGTTATGTATCACAAGCATTCATTGTATTCCTGCTAAGCATTGTTGCACTCTGAATTTTACTAAAGGGTTCTTCCTGAAACTGTTTCCATCACTTGGGTCTGTGTTTTCTCCTCTACACTTTAGTTGCTTTTATAGAAAGAGTGTTTTCAAACAGCATCTCTCCCAAACCCATGAGTTCAGGACAAATCAAACACTGGATGAAATGACAAATTCATTAATCTAGGAAAAATGCTAGACTTCGAGATAATGACAATCACTCTAGTCACTAAAGAAGATTATATCTGAAGATTACAAACTGTCATCAAATGTTCAATTCACAGCAGTCCAAAGAATAGTTAGTGATCTAAATACTCAGTTTCCATATTGTTCATACAAGATATCAAACCACAGAGACAGTTGCTAGAAGTGACAACTTAAAAACCAGGAGAAATATTAGTCCCATTCTTGACAATAAGGAGCATGAAAAAGTCCAAAGGGAAACTGGGCTTTTTAGCATTCATGCTTAACAAACTTTCTTGGAGAGTGGAAATGTTGCTGGGTGGTTTCATAACTGATGTCCCATCTTTGCTAATGTGCTTCAGTGTGTAAAGAGAGATTGCTTCACTATCCCGTGTTGGTTATTAAAAACTGTGCGATACTAAGGTCTTTGTGTTCTTTTCCAGGCATCTGCATTTTCAGTATTCCAGCTACTGCCCTTTCCCCTGTTGACACTGCTTTCTCTTCTGTAGTCATGTATTGCCATGTAGTAAATTATAGTAGCTTTTCCACTGAACTTCAACATAATCTTTGAATATCATGCAGTTCTACAGAGGAGATATATCTTAGCTTCCCCAAGAACTCTTAAACTGATAACAGTCAAAATTAGAATCTATTGCTGCAGGTATTTCTTCTCCCTCCAACGAGGGAACACAAGTTAAGATTCTGGAATTGAAAGCAAGCTGTTTTCTTGCTATCTGTCCAGTTTGAGGGTGGCTCTCTAATGAAAGAGGGGAAAATCATGGAATTAGAATATGCTTTTGTGTCATTATAGGTTTGAATGAATAACTTTGCATTTCTGATATACTAATATTTCTGGTTTTTAAAGTAAGAACTCATTCCATTCTATTACAGTAATCCATTCTAAAGGCTCTGCTCCTCTGTGTAACTGGCTTTATTTCTGTCACGGCACCATTTTCAATGAACTCCTTTATTCTTTATTCAGTAGTCATATAATCAAGTTTAGTCTGTGATGAAAAGTTACAACCAAGTGCTTGTGTGTCCTATGCCCACTTAACAAAGAGTCTGGTCATCCGTCCTCCATTATATTCTCACCAGGAATCTTAATTCATCTCATGTGTAAATTGTTGGCATTTGCCAATTGACATTTTCTACGTTGAGTTGATTCCTAGAAAAATATGAATTTAATGACAAAAGTATTTTACATGTTTAATTGCAAGGTCAGAAATTAATGCATATAATTAAACTGGACTCATTTTCATCTGTTTCTCTGAGGTTCAGTGATTAACTTATTGACATATTATTAAAAACTTCTCTTGGAAAATTATTCATTTTTTTCATACATGTTCTAAATCTCAGTGAAACTATTCCATTTAAATGTACCTATAAACCTGCACTTAATCTAGCTGAAGACTCTAATTTAAAATCCTTTTTATGTGAATGTGTTGCGATGCCATCTTACCAGATCATATTGAGATCATGGCGACACTGTGTTTATGCATTTAATAAAAACCATAGTTAAAATCTTAATTCTATTTGTAATCATATGCCAAATATTATATATTCAGCTTTTCACTAGCTGTGAAAATTCAAATAATATGAAAATAACATAAAATTTGAAGGATTTTTTTGAGTCTGTGTTTGGTTTTGAGCCATTCCCATGAAGGCAGATTTATAGTACCATTTCATCAGCAAAAAGCCATGAACTCACATCATTGCATTTATTCATTTTCAACATTTTAAGGGAAAAATCTTGAAATGTTAGTTTCTGAGTCCACTGACGATTCAAGAACCATTAAAGATAAAAACACCAAAATGATTTTTTTATCTCGAAAAATGATATATATATTTTTACATTTCTCTCCTGCTTTCCAGTGATTGAAATCATATGATTTAACTGTGTACCTTTCTTAGGTAAAGGTATCAGGAAGATAACAGAAGGAGTAAATCTTACCCAAAAGATTCACCCTGTAGAGGTACTTGTGCCGGGAGCGGAACATATTGTTCACCTCATGACTAAGAACTGGGGTGATAACGATAGCATTTTTCAAGATGTAATTGAGACAAGAGGGAGAGGTGAGAAATGAGACTGTGTGGGCTATCATCTTAGACAATTCACTATGTCCTGTGGATTAATTTTACTATATATTATATTAGAAAGTATAGAGTGCACTAGATATAAAGGTCATAATGTCAATTTGTATTGGCATACAGAGTATTTCAAAATTACCAAAAGAAATTACATCACAATGATCCCATTTTTCCCTCACTGGGTTTGCCAGAGTAGTCACCTGAATGTTTATGATGCTAATTAACATCTGCCAATAACAGAAACTAAAGAAAATCGGAAGCAAACCAGAGCTCACAAAGGTGCCATGGTGATCTGCTTGTAACCCAGGCAGCTTGTGTTATGGCTTGCTTGCTGCTGCTTCTGCATTTAACTTCACTATCCTTTCTGATTCTCATCTTCAGAGCTAAATGCAACCCTACAGAGCCTCTTCCCTAAGAAGGAAGGAATGATTTCCTAGTGTCTCCTAACAAAATACCTTCAGATTACTTTATTTCCTTTGGGATCAAAGGAAAGATTATTTATTATTTCAAAATGATATCTGATTGTGCCCCAATGTTACATAATATCAAGGACTGATTCTAGAGGTAGGTCAACATTGTACCTTCTCTTTATACAACAGAATATGCTGGCTTATATGATGACATCTCCACTCAAGGCTGGTTTATTGGACTGATGTGTGCAATCGCTCTTCTCACACTGATACTATTAACTATTTGCTTTGTGAAGAGGAACAAAGGTGGAAAGTATTCAGGTAAAACCATGGCTTAACATGATTTTCAACTTTGAATAGCATATACTGGGAATCGGTCTATGGGAACTATTTTATAAAGATTATGTAGATAAAGTTTATACTGTATTAGCTATGAAATATGCTAAAGGGAAATATTTTGATTCAACAACCAAAGGAAATATGCATAGTCTATAATGCTAGCTTTTAGTAGTTGTTTGAGAGAATGTTTCACTCTTAAAGTTGACTGGCCTCGAATTCACTAGGTAGACTAGAGTGGCTTTGAACTCATAGGGATCCATGTGTGCCTCTGCCTTATAACTGCTAAGATAAAGGTCTGTGCCACTATGCCTGGCTGTTTTTGTATTTAATAGAGACTATATGGGCTAGGGTGATAGTTCAGTGGTTTAAAGTACTTACTTGAAATTTTGAGTTTGGTTCCCAGCAACCATATTGAGCAGTTCACAGTAGCCTGTAATTCCAGCTTCAGGGAGTCTGATGCCTCTGGTCTCTTCAAGCACCTACACTCACAATAACACATACATATACATAAATCAAATGAAATTAATCTTTTTAACATGATATTTTTATTGATTATTTGGGAATTTCACCTCATGCACTCTTAGAGTACAGTCACTTCCTAGTCCTCCCATGTCTGCTCCCTGACCCTTAGGACATCCCCCCAACACTTTTTTTTGCCCATATACACACTGAAGCGTGGTCGAATGCCCAGTGACCCATCACTTATAGAAAACTGGGACCTTCCCCATCCACACCCCTGCCAGAATCCATCAGCTGTGGAGAGCTACACCTCAGCATCCTTATCACTATTTTCTTTTGCGGTGATATCAATGGCTTCATGCTCACGGTTGTAGAAGAGGGACATAGAAGGCTTCTGTTACAACTCCTTTCCACACCCCAGCTCCCAAGATGAAATGAAACTTAAAGATAAAAACATTAAAATAGGTTCTTAAGGGCCATAATGCTTATAAACATATGTTCTCTGTTCATAGATATATCAGACACTGAGAAGGTGTATTATTAAGTTACACATATGTTTTAATGCCCAAAAAGGAGCTAATTTGTTTATAGCATGCCTCTAGTTCTCTCTCTATACCTGGCTCTGGTGTTCTGTGTGGTTCTGGTAGAACTGGCTCCACTACCCAGCTTTGTTCGAGATCACCATTGCATTGCAGAGGGTGCATTTCCTATTATTGTATTGGGTAACTTTTATTGAGTGCACTACTTCTCGAAATATTAATGATATATGGGATAAAAATAAAATCACTCTAGTTGTTAACTTGTCTATTTTTTATATAAATTACATTCAACTTTCTTTTTTAAGTTTACATTGTTGCTGTTTTTGTTTTCTGTTCATTGTGCTTTTACAAAAGGAGAAAGATTAAACTCCTGCATATATTGGCTTATGGTATTCAGATCTATAAACTGTTCTTTATTGACTCCTGGTTCATCAAGCAAATGTTTACTGAGAATCTGTCATATACATAAAACCATGAAGAACATGACATACATTTTCCTAAAATAGCATGTGTAATTGGCACAACTGTCCATTTCAATTTTTCTCTAAACTCTAGCTTGTATCAATTATGTTCACAATGACTAATGGATATTCCAGGTCATTCATTAGACACTTTGAAGAGAGACAGCTTTTTAATTATCTTTTTAAAAGTAATGCTTATGAAATATGAACCTATACGTGTTCTGAACCCCTCCCTCCCTCAACTTAGGCTTTAAAAACAATAGCAATAACTTTTCATATTGAAGGACAGCTAAGGGTATGCAGGGGTGACAAGCATCTTAAAGGAAACTTGTTTGAGTTTTTAAAGGTAAAAGAATCAACCAATCTCATGTCCCAGTGTTTCAAATGAAACTAAATTACTTTTAGTATGGGGGAGTGTGCATGTTTTCCATTGTGGTTATGCATGTGGAGTCGAGAGGTTGACATCCATTATCTTGCTCAATCATCTCCATCTTATTTTTTTAACACAGGGTTTCTCACTAACCTGAAGCTTACAAATTTACCTAGACTGATTTAGTCAGCAAGCCTCAGAGAACTTCCTTTACCCACCTCCCCATAAATGCAACTAAAGCTGGTTGCCATGAAGTCTGCCTTTTTCATGTAGGTGCTTGAATAAAACAGGTCCTCAAACCTTTTTGACAGACATTTTATATAAGCTAAATCATCCCTACAGTCTCTCATATAATTATATATTTAGAATGCTTTGGTAGCCTTGATTATTTTTGTTATTAAAGTAGTTTTGATTAAAATATGATGCAGAACACCATAATGATTGATTTTTTGAGGGGACATTAAACTGGTTTCATGACATAAATCATTAAGAACCTATTAAATCTTCAAATAGTTTGGAGAAAAAAATGAATTTTATGTTCATGGACACAATGATCTAAGCTTGATTGTTTCCATAGGACAAGTTCCCGTTTGATATGAGGGAATGACATAAAAGTCTGCCAGGTGCTTAATAGCAGAAAAATGGTACCCAGAAAATCCTTTCTGTTTTCTGACAAATAAAAAGTAATTGATACACTATACTTGTTGCTCAGAAAGCTAGAAACACTGGCATAAAAAATTGGGTCTATGTGTTTTTACAACCTGCCTTTCAGCTGCCAAGCTGACAGGTCTTTACAATAGATTTGATGTAATTTCAATTTTCAATTTTCTGTTTCAGTAAAAGAGAAGGAAGATTTACACCCAGATCCAGAAGTTCAGTCAGCAAAAGATGAGACTTTTGGTGAATACAGGTAAATGTAGCTTTGTATTTCATGATCAGTTGAAACACTTTCATCAGGTTTGTCAAGTGGAGAAAGTTCTTTGTTTTTAACTCAAGTAATAGAACTATATCACACTGACTTTATAACAGGAAGTTTTACCAAAGGTTTCCTTACCCCACCTCTGTCCCCACTCCTTCCTTCCTTCGTTCGTTTGTTCCTTCCTTCCTTCTTTCCTCTTTCTTTCTTTTTTAAATATTTCTTCTTTCTTTTTTCTTTTTTTTCCTTTTTATCTACTGTTAATCTACTTTTGTAAGAACTGAATTATTATGTGAAGGGGTGGAGGTGTGTTAAGGACCACAGTCTGGATAGCAACAAGCATCAAGATTGCTTGGTTGAAGCTCTGTGCACAACACATGTCACATGTAATGTTCATATAAATAAATAATTGAAACATCTTAGAGCCACTCTGAGTATTGCCTTATGGACATGATTACTTTAAGTTTGCATTCATGGACACAGATTTCAACTTTTCTTTGTGCATTTATAAAATAAAGAGGTTCCAAACCCAACTCTATACATGAACCTAGACTTAAAAAACCTTGCCATTATTCAAATAATATTATCAATCAATAAGAATGAAATACTAAAAGGTAAACAACCATTTCTGCAAGACAACGAGGCTGGCAAAAGAACCAAGAGGTAAATTAGTACTTAAAGCATAGAGTCACTGATACATGTTTGAAGAGTATTACTCAATGTATGAGTTCAATCAGGCAGGGACAACACAGCAAGAAGTCTAGTACAAAAGCCACACTTGAGGAGGGAGTGTAACTCCCAATTCTCCAGTTACACATCTCTGCCTCACCCTGTGCCCATTATATTTCTGAGCTTTCTTTCTTGAATTATCACCATTCCTTAGTCAGATCATCTCTACTATGTCTATTGCAGCAAGAAAATTACTATAAGGTTTGGACTTATATTGATGTTATTATATATGATTCAAGAATCTCTACCAAATATATAGCTGGCTCTCACTGGCTCAGCTCAGAATCTGTCTGCATGGCCACAGATGTGGGGTACTTTGAGTAGTTGACCTGGAGTAACTAATACAGATCTGAGCATCACTATGCTTCTGCTGGTCTTTATGCACATCACTTCTCTTTCTGCTGATTAGATGCTTTCTTTTTAAGCTTTTATGTTTCTCGTCAAGAAGATAAGAGGAGAGAAAGGCAGGGGTGTCTGTAAGGAAGAAAAGGAAAGAAAGAAGAGAGAAGGTGTTGAAAGGGAGCAGGGCCCCTTGTTCTGACCACCAGGCTAGCTTAACCCTCGAAATAATCACACAGAAACTGCATTCATTTAAACACTTACGGGCCCATTAGCTCTAGCCTCTTATTGGCTAACTCTCACATCTTGATTAACCCATTTCTATTAAATCTGTGTATCATCACGTGATTGTGGCTTACCGGCAAGATTCTAACCTATGTCTGTCTCAGGCAGGAGATTCATGGCATCTGCCACACTGACCTTCTTCCCAGCATTCAGTTCGGTTTACTCCACCTATCTAAGTTCTGCCCTATCAAATGGCCAAAGCAGTTTCTTTATTCAGCCAATGAAAGCAACACATAGACAGAAGGACCTCCTACACCAAGAAAGTGGAAGGGAAGGAAGGAAAGAATGGGAGAGTAAAAAGAAAAAGAATGTTAGCTTGGGAGAGTTGTAAGTTATGGTCAGTGCTGTTGTACTGATTGGAATATTCTTCCTGATTATGTCTGAAATGTGAAACTTAGGATAATAATTGAGTATTATCTCAATGCCCATGTGAAATGAAGCCAGGTATGGGCTTCTGGCTTATGGTCTTCAGGAGACACATTTTTGACAAGAACTGTGGTCTCACCTGAAGTTTTGGCTGACAGCAGATCTGTGTGATGCCAGAGCTTAGTTCCATCCAGACCTATGGGTTAAGAACTTCAGATTTTGGCAAGCCAGAGTCATCCTCAATTCCATGCCATGTGAACTTATCTCCAGGATATTTAGTAATATCTAGCTTTAGGCAAGGCAGAAACACCAGAGCAACCAAGTTGCAATCCATAGTATGTTGATGCCCCAATCTTAGAACTTATATCTTACTGCTCTACTATATTCTATTTATTGTGCTGGGGTGAGCCAGTAGGTTCAGCACACATTTAAAGGGAAGACTTTATACAATTGCTCACATTCCTTTTGACAGGGATCGCTGAGGTCTCAGGACAACTGTTCATAAACATTTTTTATGAGAGGAAACAAAACAAACCCCTGAATCTATTCCTTGTCCATAAGCTTATTTGTCTATACCCTGCAGCTTCTATGAAAGGATTGGTAATTTTATTTCCCTACATCATTTACAGTTACAGCCTTTCAAACAGTATGTTTTCTGGGATTTGATTTGAAAACTTAATATTCATCAGGATTTTTTTGTATCTTTAATGTTTCAGGAACTTTCTTATATGCTTTGCCCTTAGATATATGTTTTTGGCCCCAAAGCCAATGCCACATCTTTTAATTTTTCTTTTATAACCTCAGTGACCTAATTCTGAAGCCTGTTACCATACCACACAGATATCTTGATTTATGCTGATGTCAAACACAGATACCCAAACATTCCTTTCCCAATAGTGTGTCAAACACAGATGTTCTTGTCATATAGTCACTTAGGATCTGGTACTTAAAACTATTTAAATCAGATATATAGAGAAAGGGCATAATTTTGTAGATATTTTGTGACTTCAGATTTGCTTCTTTTAATGAGTAAAACACATATCAGATACCATATTAATAGTATTCACAATGACTTATATTTTCTTTTAGAAATTATGATTTCACAATTCCATATGTATATATATTACTTTGTTCACGTTTACCTATTATCTTATCTTACCTTTTTCTCCTTTGAACTCAAGTCCTTAGTCTTCCTAACAAGTGCTTCTTCTACTTTGCTGTGTACTCTCTCTCTCTCTCCCTGTTTTAAGTAGATAGACAGACAGACAGACAGACAGATAGGTAGGTAGGTGGGTAGATAGGATTGTGACCTAATTTAATCAGGGTACTTTAACAATTTTAATAGAAAATTTTATAAGAAACTAATTTTGGTTGGTAATACTAAACAAAGGAGAAGAATACAGGAGTATATGATCAAAATAAGAGATTAAAAAAATCAAAACACGAGACCCAGAGCAACAAGAGTACATAAAGCGAGGAAAGTATCATTTGTCTTCTGCCTTAGACCATTGAATAGCAATTGCTAATGGCATAACTAGGAGACTGATAAACAGCAGAATATTTCTTACAGTCCTGGGACTGGACAGTGAGATCCAAGTCAGGACAGGATGAGTGTGGGCTGAGTTAACCATCTCACTTATGAATACCTGTTTCTCTTGTTCTGCCCTGGAAACTGCAAGGCTGCTTTCTGGAGGCCCTTTCACTAGGGCAAATCCCTTTCATGAGGACTGTTCTGTGACTGCTAACCTCCAGTGACCCCACACACCGTTGTCATCATACTAGGGTAAAGCAGTTTAGCATGAGAGTTCAGGGAGCACACAGCTACCCACACCATAGCCTCAATATGAATCAGCACATTGCATCTTCATGACCCAAAGCATCTCTTCAATTAAAAGAAAAGCAGAAGTGTGAAAAAAAAACAGAAAAGTGTTCCTCAGTCACTCAGAATAAAGAAAAATAGTTATGGCTTTTAAAATGCTTACTTATTGATGTGTCATTTGAGCTGTATTTCTCTGTCATTTGTGTTAATATGAACAAGTTGAAAATTATCGAACCTGTTAGCACTTGTGAAAGAGTCTTGCTATATGTGCCTGTGAATCTGAGCTCCTGGGGAACGGTTCTGTTCTGTTTTCTAGTGACAGTGATGAAAAGCCTCTCAAAGGAAGCCTTCGGTCCTTGAATAGGAACATGCAGCCCACAGAGAGTGCTGACAGCTTAGTGGAATATGGAGAGGGAGACCACTCCATATTCAATGAAGATGGATCTTTTATTGGCGCCTATACCGGAGCTAAGGAGAAAGGGTCTGTTGAAAGCAATGGAAGCTCCACGGCCACCTTCCCACTCCGGGCATAGGCACAGCACATGCACCACGGCTGGCTAGCACAGTCCTCCCCAGTCTCTTCTGGGGAGCAAAATCTTTTAAAGAGGAGTGGAAACATGTGTCCAGAGGCTGAGATTCTGACATTCTGCAATTTTGCTGAGAAAAATAGCACTGCCTTCACAAAAAGAAAAAAAAAATCAGATGCCAAACACTTCAGGCCTGTGTTTCATTTTTGGTTTTGTTTTTGGGTGCTCAAAATGCAGAACACAAAACAAATCCTGTACTTAGATCCACTTTGACTGAATCCAAAGTTCCTGTTTCACATATTCCATGTCTGTCTGGTTCTCCTGTTCAGTGTGTGTGCATTAATGTTGCTAACTGTGTGGGTTTCTCTGGATGCACAGTTGTATTTAGTTTTCAAGAACTGTTTTAGTGACTTTGATTCACTACAAGTTAAAAGATTGTAAGAAAGTAAGCTGGTTATTTAAAATGTAAAAAGGAATATGAATGTCTTATTAAACACTTCATGGAATCTATACAGTCTGAAGTTATTATTTAAAATTTAGTAGTAAAGGTCTTAGCTGATCATGCAACTCGTATTTATTGAGCTCCTAAGTATTTGCCCAGAGGCTACCATTTTTATGCAGAGTTACAATGTTTTCAATTTCTGAATGATTGTCTTTAATTTCTGTCAGTGTGGTAACTCTGCATCCATCTATCTATCTATCTATCTATCTATCTATCTATCTATCTATCTATCTATATCTCTCTATCTCTATCTATCTATCTATGTCTATCTTTCTATCTATCTTTCTCTCGCTCTTTCCTTCTTTCTCTTCTTTCTTTCTTTCTTTCTTCTTTCCTTCCTTTCTTTTATTTTTTAACTTGAACTAACTGGAGCCGCAAAAGGTCAGAAGTTATTTTAAGAAGAGAAAGAAGGTGTTGATGATTGTATTTTCTATCTTCATTTGTATGTTCCCAGCTTTCAGCCTTTATGTTTATAGACTGGTCCCTTGGATATGTTTCATGAATACCTTGTACATATTATATTAATATTTACACAGTTTAAAACATAGTGTTTTATTTTGAAGTGAGAAAGAGAACATTAATAGGCATGATTGTACAGCTAAAGTGTATATATTAGGATGCTGTTATCATCCTTCAGGGGCTAACCCGGGGTTCCAGATTCAAGATTACATGAAGAATTGGATTCTGTTCTTATATTTCTCTCCTTCACATGCTCTCAAAACAAAACAGCGTATAACGATGGAGGGAAATGCATTCATATTTTTCAAAATACGTTTTGGAGTAGAGTCCTGCCCCAGTCTCCTACAAATAAAATTATTTACAGTAGAAAATCTTATATACCTGTTAGTTTATATCATATTGTAAATGTATCTGTGGTGGTATCATCATTTTTAATGTTTTCATTTTGTCAAAGTTAGTACAGGGTCAGGGAATTTAGTTTCTGGCATGTGGGCTACCAGTCCATCTAAAATGGTGCAGATGTTTTAGAGTGTTTTAGAAATGCCTTGAAGAACTCTGTGTACATATAAGTAAATAATGGATGCTGACACTCTCATGTAATGGAAACTTTTAACCTCACCATGAAATTATTAACTATGTTGTGACACCAGTTCACAGATTTAATTTCACTTTGTGTAATTACTGGCATATACTTACTATTCAGTCTTCATGTTTAATTGATATGATGCATTATGTTGCTTTGGGGTTAAAATAATGGATAGGAAAAATGACCAATGCAGTAATGTACATGAAACATACTTTTTAACCTCATGTCTCTTCTAGAATGCATAGGCAGGAAAAACCTGTTTTCTCAAAATCATGGATCTCAGTGTTTGGCTACTCTCCTGGAAATAGCAAAAGAAAGGGGGCAGATATCTTTATACTCTAGCCTGTATGAGTGTGTAAGGATCCACACATCCACTGTGCGAACCGACCCTCAGCCCTATCTGATGACTAAGGCACAGATTGCTGGAGGAGCCACCATCGTGTGCCATTTTAGTTGGAGGGGCTGTGGTACTGAGCTTCGTAGAAAATAAAGGATGTGACCAACAGTTAATTATGCTGTTATTCTGCCTCCTTCTCCTTATCATCAGTCAAAATGCAGTTTGTAAGGAGTCATATGGGTTGAAAATAATATCGAACAATATATAACTGTTTCATTAAAAATTTAATAATCTTTAAGTCTAATGTTGATGCAAATACTTACATTTTTGTTCCAAATGACTGTTGAAAAAAATGAAATTGTACTATAACCCCTTTTGCTAGCCTGTGAACTTCTAAATACTATTTGGCTTCATTCTGTTGTACATCTTCAGTGGAGCAGGACAAGATCCTTGGAGTCCTTTGATTTTAATTGTAGAATTGGATTATTCAGTGTGCTCAAATGAAAACACATCCAGCAGGTTAAAGTGGATTTAATTCTTTTTCTCTCTTAGACAATGAGTGGCAGACTCTGTGATGTGCAATGCTGATTTCAATTGGGCAATAATTACTTGGGAAATGCCCCCCTGAGTTGTATGACAGCTGCTAATATGTATAACTTTGTTCTTAACTGGTTTTGCAGTAACTTTCTGTAGTCTACTGACATTATGAGTTTTAATGTAAGTGATTGTATATAACCTCCAGGATTGTGGATGGGGATAAGTTCAGAGAGAGAGCTGTTTGAGGGTCAGGGAAATCCGTGTTCTCTTCCAGGTTCCAACACTGACTATACATAGAAACCTTAGGCACATCGCTGAACTGCTTTACTTCAAACTGTGCTGCAAAGTGCTAATGTTCGCTGTCACAGGGTGTTCTTTTGTACTAAGAAAATTTACGAATGATAAAATCTAAGATGCCTTTTAACTTCATAACCCAACCTGTAATCAAATTATGTATCAAAAACTCACCCCCACATACACCAACTCAATTTTCCCCCTCTAAGCACATAAATATATTTTTATAGAAAACAGATCTACAGAAAATAAACTAAATCTACTGTTAAGTGTGGAGTACGATTTGCACATGCCATTGAAAATTAATATTTGGAAGAAAACTAAGCAGGGTCTTTGCTATAAAAAAGTGTTTTCCACTCATTCTGCATGCGTATTTGTAAGATGTGAAATCAGTAGATTTATTCTCTTGGTATAAAGGCATCTGATATTTTAGATGTACCCATGTTTATAGAAAACTGTAGAGCACAATGGACTTAATGCTATTTTCTACTCATGGAAGAGATAGAGGACAATAAGGAGAGATGTTGGCTGCTTTTCTAAGTATTTAAAACATATTTGCCAATTGAAACCCTAAATATGTTTACATGCCATGAAGGCGTAATTCTTGTAACAACTTTAAATTGGTTGTAGTAGGACTGGTTTGTGGTGTGTGGTAGTAGATGTTCCTAGTGTTCCTATAGTGAGATAAGTAGGGCTGAGCCAAAGCTACTTTGAT
>PVIU01006245.1:0-104092 GCA_004026605.1 Ondatra zibethicus | reverse complement strand
GACAGTGTCCTTTGCTTTACAGAAGCTTCTCAGTTTCAGGAGGTCCCATTTATTCATTATTGCTTTTATTGTCTGTGCCACTCCTTTGACAAATCAAGTGTGCTGAGCTTCAAACAGTAGGGATGTATCATGTCCTGGTAAACTTTCTAGTGCAGTAACATTTTTTGAGAAATTCATATATGAGCCCTGCATCTCCTGCTTCTCTCTACTCCAACTCTTCCTGTGGCCCACACATTGCCCTCCCTAATTCATGATTTTTAAAAGTTATTATTTAAATAACTTTTTTTAATAAAAATATATTATTGTTACATGTACATATATGCAAAGATGTATATATAGTGTAATGAGTCTCTTAGCATTGAGACATATATCCATCACTGAGCACTTGAGATCAAACAACTTATATAAAGCACAGTCCCAGAGGAAACTAGCTATCCCTTTGTTAGTATCTGTTCGTCCCAGTAGATTTAAAAAAGAACAACAAAATGAAATATAAGATGAAACAAAAACATCTAAGTTGGACAGGACAAGCCAATAAAAAAATTATAAGAATCCAAAAAGAAGGCACAAGAATCAAAGATCCACTTACACATTCAGGAGTCTCATAAAAGTACTAAACTGAGCTATATATAGTATATGCAGCAGACCTGGTACCTGCTCAGTAGGACCTGTAATTGCTGCTTTAGTCTTTGTGAGTTCATTTGAGTTTCGTTCAATAACTTTAGAGGGCCTTGTTTCCCTGGTGTCCTTCATCCCCTCTGTCTCCTCAATTCCTTCTGCTTCTTCTGCAGTGTTTCCTGCACTCTAAGGGAGGGATTTGATGGTACCATCTCAATTACAGCTGTATGTTCCAATGTATTTACGTAATGTCTTACTGTTGGTCTCTATATTTGTTTCCAGCTGCTAAAGGAGGAAGCCTACTTGATGATGGCTGAATAAGGCACCTATCTATGAATACAGCAGACTATCTAATGATATTATGATGTCATTAGAATGTCATTTTGTTAAGGTTTATTATTTTTTTAGACTAGTAGTGTTTGGCTTTACCCTAGGTCTCTGGAGTATCTAGGCTTGGGTTCTTGGTCATCCAAGCACTGATAGGTATTGATGGATTGCATTTTACGGAGTGAGCCTTAAGTCAAATCAGACATTGGTTGGTTGTTCCTACAAGGTTTGTTACCATTGTCCTAGCATGATTTGCAGGTAGGACAAATTGTAGATCAAAAGATTTTCTGACTGGGTTGGCGATTACTTTTCTCTTTGCTAGCCTTAGTGTACATTTCAATGTCATAGACACTAGAGCATTGGGGTGAAGGTTCTATGTAAGCACCAGCTCAACTTCTCCATGTTCAATTAGTTTTGTGGGTGTTTCTTCAGCAAAGCGGGTTGCTGGCAAATTGTCAAGAACATCCTGTTGGCTTGGTAACAGCCTGCATTATTTGGGGATTTTCATGGGATCCCTTTGACCAAAAACTCTATTGGATAAAATCCAGTCACAGCACCGGAAGTTTCACTTGGTTACAGAGATGGCCAACAGGGGTTGTATCTCCCTCATTATTTGGGTTGACTTTGTATTCTGTAGGAAGTTTCCACTGGACTAGGTTTTGTTACCATCCCTCAAATGTTCTTCAGTTCTAGCTAACTGTCCCCTCATCCCCTCTCTCAATCCCATCTCCCCTCCTCCTTCCTGGAACCTAATCCTCCTGTTATTGCTTCTGGTCCCCAATCCTGACTCTAGTCCACCCATAAAACCTATTCTATTTCTCATCTTCCTCCACTGCGATCCACTGACCCCCTCATAGTCCTTTCCTCTATGCCTAATCTCTCTGGGTCTATGGATTACATAGCTTTGGTTATCATTTATTGAATGGCAAGTATACAGATATAAGAAAATATATACTATATTTATGTTTTGAGGTCTGGGTTACCTCACCCAGGATGATTTTTTTTCTAGCTCTATCCATTTGCCTGCAAATGGCATGATATCATTTTTAACAGCTGAATAATAATCCATTGTGTAAATGTAGCACATTTTATTTATCCATTCTTCAGATAAGAGATGTATAGGTTTTTTTAGTTACATGCTATTATGAATAAAGCCACAGTGAACACGGTTGAGAAAGTGTCCTTTTGGTAGGATGGAATGTCCTCTGGCTATATGCCCAACAGTGGCATAGCCAGATCTTGAGGTTTTCCCACATTAAAAAAATGGGGAAAAAAGCATTACAATAGAGGTATTTGGGTCTCTGTATGCTAGACAGTTTGAAAATTGAATGATTAAATGAAAGGATATCTAATTTAGCTGAGAGTTATGTAATGTCAATTGTAAATATTGTTAGAATTATGACTTTTGTCTTATCAATAAGAAAGTAGGTTAATCTGAGTGCTAGGATACAGGGCTTTAAAAAAAACTAATAGAAGAGTTCACACAGATATTAAAATCCAGACAGAGAAATTTAATGGAGAACCAATTTAATCATTGCTTTATAAGAATAGAATGGAACAGCCTAAGGTTTTCAAACATACAACCTTAATATATCCAGTAATCTTAAAAGTATTGCCAAATGGTAGAGGCTCTATTATAGCTAACTGGATTCTTGTGCCAATGTTAGATTTAAGGAGATCCGAGTAAGCAATCGTCTCATATAGAATGTATTCACCCTTTGTGAAGCAAATGTCAAACTCATGGTCAGCTTGTAATAGAATTATCCCTAAAGATTAGATAGAATTGGTTAATGGTATTTTAGAACTTGTCCACAATTACAATGGAGTACCTGGTTCAGAGAAGAGGCTAAGATTATTGAACAACAGAGTAAAGTTAGAGGTATGGAAATCTCCCAAGATCAAATTCTTGGAGAAGGAAACTATGCTACTATAGAAAGGTAAGTTGTATATGATGATCACACCCTTGATTTATGACACACAGCAACTTTGAATGCCTGGAAAAGAATTGAAGAAATAGCAAAGAAAATTGAGTCATTCACTAAAGTTATATAGGACCCAAAGGAAGCCTTTATGGATTTATTACAAAGATTGACTTCAATAATAAATAGAATGATACCGAATTCAGAAATTAAACAAACAATAATTGAATCTCTGGCTTTTGAAAATGCTAATTCTCAATATAAAAGGATAATCAGGCTACTAAAGGCAATGTCAGCACCTTTGGTGAAACAGATCCACAATACAATTAATATTGAATATCATGACCATGATAATACTTAGACAGGAGAGGTGAGTTCCAGAGGATTGAAGAAAAATCAAAATGTCAAGTGTTTCAATTGTGGTAACCAAGGTCACCTTAAAAGGGATTGTAAATAGGGCATTCCTAGAAACAATGATTTTTCTAAGCATAATCCATTCAGAATGCCATAATCCTTTCTGGGTTATGCAGAAGGTGTGGCAAAGGCAGGAACTAAACTAATAAATGCAGGTCAACAAGGGATATTCAAGGTAATCCTTTGCCATTGGGAAACTCCATAAGGAGCCTCTTGCAGGCCCTATGCCAAATCCGGTTCAGTTGTTGTCTGCCATCATAGAGAAAACTCCTTCCCAGAGCAATTAAAGAACCTAATGCCTATTGTAAGGAACCATACTGCTCTAGATAATAGACCAGCTATAGAAGAGAGAACAAAAAAATTCAGGAAAAACCATAAAGCGAGTATTTTGGAAAACTTCTATGAATAAACAAAGACCAAAATTAAAAATACAAATAAATAATGCTGTTGTTGAAGGTCTGGTAGACACAGGTGTGAATGTAACAATAATTTCATCAGAATCTTGGCATCCAATTTGGCCTCTTCAGAATGTAAATGTTCAGTTTTTAGGGATTGAAACTTTATCTCAGGTAAAGCAGAACATGAGATGGGTTTAATGTATAGGGCCAGAGAGGAATATGAAGACATAAGTGACTAACAAAGTAATGAATTTGTGGGGACATGATTTGTTATAGCAATGGAATACTCAGATTAACATTCCCCTAATCTTGGAAACAAACCCTACGTTAACATGTTTCTGGAAAAAATATTGCAAGATATTATAAAAAACAGTCACCAACCCATTCAGTTTGTACAAGAACAGGGCACCAACCACCCTACCTTTAAAATTGTTAGCAGGCAAACCTGTATGGGTTACACAATGGCATTTAACAACAAAGAAACTGCAGGCTTTTAAACAGCTGGTACAAGAGCAACTAAATAATCAGTATACTGAAGAATCAACCAAACCTTGAAATTCCCATGTATTCATTGTTAAAAAGAAATCTGGAAAATGGTAAAACATCTAAGAGATGATTCAACTGTAGCTACTTTAGAAAGAATGTTTAAAGAAGTAAAAAAAAAAATTGCCTTGTTGGGGATTGTAAATTTCTCCTGAAAAAAAATACAAACGAGATTCTATTAATTATTTGTTCTATAAATACGTTTACAAAAATTAGACCCCAAAAGATGCTAATTAGGAGAGGTCAATTGCATACTCTTAATGACTTCTGAAGATTGCTAGGGAACATTCCCAGCTATGGCCACTATTGGGATAAAACTTGATAATCTGATTCATCTAAACAAAACCTTAGATGGTGATTATGACTTAAATAGTCAAGGGATTATCAGCTGAAGCTGAGATAGAATTGATTTTGAAGAGAAATTACAGAAGACATGTGTGAATCTGAATCTTACTTGCATTCTGATCATATTACCCTCCAAATATTCCCCCAACAGGAATTTTAATGCCAAAGGAAGATATCATCTTATAACAGATCATTTTAACACAGAAACCAAGTAAAACACTAAAAACTTATGTGGAAAAGGTCTCTGGGTTAATTATAAAAGGAAAATTGTGACTTTGTCAATTAGCAGGAATAAACCCGGCAGAAATTATGGTAGCTTTCACTAATGATGAAATAAACAAATTATGCTTAGAAAGTAAGTCCTAGTAAAGAGTTTGTACTAATTTTTCGAGAGAAATTAACAACTTTCCAAAAAGCAAGAGAATTCTATTATATTCTTCTTCACATTGTACAAGCCATACCAATAACTATTATATTCTTCTTCACATTGTACAAGCCATACCAATAACTGGAGCCCCTACATTCTAAACTAATGCAAATAAATCAAGAAAGGCAAGTTATAAATCAGAAAATTTAAGTCCAGATGATATAGAATTGACTTATTATTTTTTCAGATACAATATATTATCAGGAACAGGCATCATACCATATATATAACATATATCTGATCCCATATGGATCTGCTAGGTCCTCTAGCACAAGAAATTGTCTAATTATTGATTAGAAATAGGCTGAAAGCCTCAGAATTTTATAAAAAAAGAACCCATCATGTCAACAGCAAAGGCTTAAAAAAGGACTTTTCTATTACATGACAATAAGCCAAGGAGATTATAAGGAAATGTCCTACTTGTTCTTTTTATAATCAGATACCACTACCTGCAGGTAGTAATCCAAAGGGTATTCAAAGGAATGATATCTGGCAAATGAATGCATTTCATTTTGTAGAATTTGGAAAACTAAAATATGTACACAACACCATTGATACCTATTCAGGTTTTCAATGGGCAACTGCTTTGAATTTGGAAAAGGCTGATTATGTAATTACACATTTGCTAGAATTTATTGCCATCATGGATATACCTACACAAATAAAGACAGACAATGCTCTAGCATATGTCTCTAAGAAAATGAAACTATTTTGCTTATTATAATATAAAGCATATTACAGGTATGCCACACAATCCTACAAGGCAGCCAGTCATAGAAAGATCAATTTCAACTCTAAAGGAAATGTTAAATAAACAGAAATAGATGACTTAAAAAACCCAGAAATTTATTGTATAATGTTTTATTAACTTTAAATTTTCTAAATGCTAACGAGAAAGGAACAACAGCTGCAGACAGACATTGGATAGTAGATAAAACTACGGAATTAAATCAGCCGATATACTTTAAAGATGTACTGACCTCAGAATGGAAACCAGGACGTGTTACATTGAGGAAGGGGTTTTTCTTTTGTTTCCATAGAAGAAGAAAGGTTATGGATACCATCAAAATTGATAAAGATTTGATTTGAAAAGATACACCTCTTAATTAAAATAGATCATTAAACATCATGACCATTTAATCTGAAGTAATATATAAAACTAACTAATGATTTTCATTTGATCAGAAATAATATGGCAAAATTTAATCTGCCCAAAATTATGGTTGGAGAAATCTTTTGCTTCTGTCCTTTCAGCAGAATAAAGCTACCCAACTAAGGAATCTGACAACTATTACACAAATGAGACATCTGAAGAAATAGGACAAATCATCCAAAAAAAAGTCTGAAGAAAAAGTAAATTGGCCCATTGGTATATCACATTCCTAACATAGTAAAATTTCATAAATCTTCCCAAATGTTTGCTTCTGCTCAATCTTGCCTGAAAATCAGAAGGCAAGGCAAACACACTAGTCAGTAATATGTGCCAGGGAATGGTCGCACACACCTTTAATCCCAGGACTCAGGAGACAGAGGCAGACTCTGTTAGTTCAAGCCTACCCTAGGCTACACAAGATTAAATCTGTCTAAAAGAGAAACATGGCACATACAAAGGTGATCCCAGTACTTGGGATCACACACCTTTTGCCCCAGCACTAGGGAGGTGGAGAAAGGAGAGAACTGGCTAGGCGGAGAGAGGTATATAAGGGGGAAGAGACAGGAACTCAGAGAGGTGTGGAGTGTATGGTACAGGATCTTCGGGATTCGTGGAGACAGAATCTTGTCCATTTTTGGTCTGATGTCGAGGTAAGAGCAAGTGGCTGGCTGCTTTGCTTTTCTGATCTTAAGGTTGAACCTCACTATCTGTCTCTGGGATTTTATTATTCATGCTATAGTCTTTATTTTATTTAGTTTGTTCTGCTTAGCATTTTTATTATTATGTAGTAAGGTGACTTGCTTTTCTGGTCCAATCCATTTGGTGTTCTATGTGTGTTTTGGACTTTTATAAGCACCACCTTCTTTAAGTTAAAACCCTTTTTATAAATTTACTTTTGGGAGCTTTGGATCTGGGTTTCTTCCCCTTCCTCTATTCCTATTATTCTTAGGCTTGGTCTTTTCATGGTGTCCCAGATTTCCCAGACCTTTTGTGTGAGGAAACTTTTAAATAGAACATCTTTTTACCAAAGTATCCATCTTTATCCTATCATATCTTCAACGGCTAAAGCTCTTTCTTCCATTTCTTGTAATCTGTTGGTGAGCATGTCTGTATAGTTCTTGTTCAAATTTTCAAATTTTCATTGGGAAATTTAGCAAATTTCAATTTCAATTTGTAAATTCATTTTAATATTACTTCAGTTTGGATTTTCTTTTATTCTATTTCCATCTTCATATTTTGAAAAGTTTTGCTCATTTCATTGCATTGTTTATTCATGTTTTCTCTGATTTTTTAAAATGATTTTATTAATTTCTTCTTTAAGGACCTCTATCATCTCCATATAGGCTGTTTTTAGGTCTTCCTCTTGGACTTTGGGCATGTTTGGATAATCAGTGCCTGTGTGGTAGGGTTGTTGGAATTCACTGGAGGCATTGTCCTGACTATTATTAATTGCCGCCTTTTGCTGATGTCTAGCCATCTGAAATTTGGATAATTACAGGTCTGGGTGATAATATCTGGTTTTGGTTTGGTTTTCTCTGTCTGGTGAGTGTTTCATCCCTTGGTCGCTGCTTCCTCCCTGGAATTTAGAAGAGTGTCATGTCTGTGTGTTGCCTTGTAGGAAATTTTCTATGGACCTGTTTCCTGATCTGTTCAGCTGGCATGTTCCCAAGGTATGTGTGCTAATGTTGGAGGCTAAGATAATGAGATGAGTTGGGAGAAGGAAGGTTTGGGGAAAAGATCTTTCCGATCCTTTAGGGGTAAAGTCAGAGAGAAAAGCAATATCACAACAGGTTTCCTGCTATAGAGCTAAGAATGAGATTTGGGAGATTAGATTAGAAGGAACAGAAGTAGAGGTATAGATCTGCCATCTGCCTATTTGTTTCTCTGTCAGAAGCAGCTCTTGGGTTATTAGCAAGGGGTACCTGCTAGGGTTGGGGACTGATAAAGAGCATCTTGTTGGGGGACAGAGATTAAGAGATGGGAACAGGAGGAAGGAAAGGCTGCCATAGTTGTTCATCTATAGAGCTAGAGGAACTAGGGGATTGGATCTGGAGGAATAGACAGAGAACAGAAGATCTGCAGGCAGTCTCCATGGTTTTCTGGCAGATGTTGCCTGTGAGTTCACACAGGGTACCCGCTAAAGTTGGGGACTGGGATAAAGTGTCGAATCGGGGAGGGAACTTAGAAGGGAAAGATCTATGGAATCCAGATGGGAGCAGGGGATCAGGGAAGGTTGCCACAGTTCTGCTGCAGATCTGGGGAATGAGATTGGGAGACTGATTTGGGGGAACTGAGGAAGAAGAAAATTTCTACAGATAGCCTACCTAGTTTGCCGGCAGGTGTGGTCTCAACCAAGGCAACTTATAAAGAAAGCATTTCTTGAGATTCACAACTCAAGAAGGTTAAAGTTCATGACCATTAAGGTGGGGAGCATGGCAGGAGGCAGACAGCTATGACTCTGGGCAGTAGCTCAGTGCTTACAACCAATTTGTAGGCACTAGACAGACAGAGACAGCTAAGTAGAAATGGCATGGACTTTTGAAATCAGGAAGCTGTGCTTAACTCTGTGTTTGAGCTTTCTTTTTTTTTACTTATTAATTAATTTTTTAAGCTTTTTAAGGTCTCATACGGATATATGGGCCCAGACATTGGGTGTTGTTTGAAGTCAGACTTTATCTGTCCTGCCTGCTGTATTCCAAATAACTGCAAGAAGATTTAGTAATTACAAATGCTCTGGTGAACCAGGCGGTGGTGGTACAGGCCTTTAATCCCAATACTTGGGAGGCAGAGGCAGGTCCGTCTCTGTGAGTTCAAGGCCAACCTAAACTAGAGAACGAGTTCCAGGACAGGCTCCAAAGCTACACAGAAAAATCCTATCTCAAAACTCACACCCTCCCCCCCCTTCACAAAAGAAAAGCTCAATGGATACATTAGGCTTGTTTCTAACTAGCTCTTCTAACTTAAATTAACTGATTTCTATCAATTTAGTGATGGCTTCATCCCTTCACTTTGTACTGCCCAGTCTAAGTCCTGCTGTCTCCTCACAACTCTGCCCTTCTTCCCATCATCCTCTGTGCCTGGAAATCCTGCCTAGCTATTATTGGCCATGCAGCTCCTTATTAAACCAAAACAAGTGACACATTTTCACAGCGTAAAAAGAGATTGTTCTACAACACAGCTGGATTCCAAGAATTAAAATATGAGCCTTTGGGAGGGGAGCGTTCTTGTTCAAACCACCACATGACTAATTTGATCCTCTTTAAAATGATTTATTCCCCTTAAAGAGGACAATTTCAGTCTTCCAAGCCAATATTAATGCAAGACATGAATTTATCACTTTAAAGTGTGGAAGATACTTCCAAGTGAAATATCAGCTGATAGTTTAACTTGTGGAAAACAGCTTTGTGAAAGCTGTAATTTTATAATAATTTAAAAATTTTTGAGATTATAATAGATTTACGCAACTTCCTCGTTATCTCACTTCAGCCTCTACCATGTCCCTCATTGTTCCCTCTCAAATCCGTGGCCTCTTTTCAATTGTTGTTATATATATTAAAGTTGAAAATAATTAATTTCCTAAAAGTAATAGAAATTTTTAAGATCTCAGAGTGTCTGGAATAAAGCAACCATTTAAATTGTTTTTATGCAAGAGATGATATGATGTCTACCACATGACATACCATGCTATCACCATCTATTATAATTTGAACCTTTGTCACCTCCAAAATTCATATCAATATTTAAATAGATTTGTAGCTTACAAAGAGTTGGGAGCTTCAGAAAATTGATAATCCTCACAAAAGTGCTAATGACATAATAGTTAGTTATAATTTCACTGCAAGTAAGCAAATTTGGAGCTGGTGAGATGGCTAAGCAAGTCACAACACTTGTCACAAAGGCTGATGACCTGAGTGTGATCCCTGGAATTCACATAGTAGAAGGAGAGAACCCATTTCCCCAAGTTGTCCTCTGACCTTCACAAACATGCTATGGCAGGCTTACAGTGAAACCCACATACACAGTCAGTAATAAATAAATGGAATATTTGAAAGGATCAAGTTCTCTCTCTCTATCTCTCTCTGTCTCTGTCTCTCTCTCTCATCCTGTGGTTCCCATTATGGGATGATATAGCAAAAATGCCTTTACCAAAATATGAACACATTACCATAGTTCTGAAACATAAAATATGTCCCCAACTAAAAACAGAGCCAGTAGTTTTGACAGATAGACATAAGCTTACACACATGCATACATAATAGATAAATGATAACTCTAGATGAAATAGATTATATATATGTATATATATACATATATATAATAGATAAGCAAACAGAAAGACAGATAGACAGGTGTGATGAATGGTGAGAGAGAGATTGGAGAGAGAGAGTGAGGGAGAGAGAGAGAGAGAGAGAGGGAGGGAGAGAGAGAGAGAGCCTTTGGTTACGTCTTCACATTATAATAAACAAGAAGCCTTTTATTCCAGCATTGTTCATTATACTTGAGTGGCACTTACACTGAAATGTCTTATCATCAAATAGGCAATAAATAATCTAATTTTTTGATCATTTTGAACATAAAATTAAACCTTTGGTTGCTGGAGAGACAACTCAAAGGTCACAAATACATATTTATCTTCCAGAAAAAAAAAAAAAACATTGTTTGTTTTCTAGTACCCACAGTGAGTGTCTCACACCCACCTTGAACTCCAGTCCAGTGGATCTGCTGCCCTCTCGTGGCGTCTGCAGCATCTGAACACATGTGGTACACATCCAGACATTCAGACCTACACACATAACCATAAATAAAAGAAATATATTGTTTTAAGAATAAACCAACCCTTTCACAAAGGCGTAGTGTAACTCTTGACGATGCCACTATCTTGATCGTTTTATTTACGGACTGCTGAAGTTCAGATCTTAAATTTTCAACCAAAGCCATGTGCTAAAAGATAAGTCTGATCATGGTGGTCTTTGAAGGTTGACTTGAAGAAGTATGATGACCTGGGTGTTTTTCCAGGGATTGGGACATGACCATGAAGGGAATAGTGGGACCCAAATACCTTCCCTTTGTTATTCCTGTTTCATAATCATGAAGTGAGTGGACTTTGCTCTGTCACAGGCTCTGATCATGAAATCTTGACCTACTATGGGCCAAGAAGCATCTGAGTCCACGGACCATGAACTGAAACCTCTAGACTATGTGCCCAAGTAATCTTGCCCCTGAGTAAACTTGGTATCTCAATTGTTATAACAACAATCTGACTAACGTGTGGGCAAACATTGTTGGAGAGTTATTTCATGTTTTCTTTTGTTTGCTTTGTTTTTCTTTGTAGTCAATTTGTCCTGGTCTTTCTCTGATAGCAACTAAAAGAATTTTTGTCAAACATTGGTTGATGGGTGAACAGAAGCCTGTGAGGCAAAAGGATGGAAACAGTTAAAATGGTCACTGGTCAGTCAACAAGAGGACAGAGAAGCAAGGAGCCTATCTCAATAAGTGGGCAATTGAAAGACACCCTCCGGAAACCTCAGCAAGTGACAACTTATTTACAATGGCTTCACCACACTGTAGAATAAGACTTAGCTCTCTAGTCCTTTGTAACACTTGCTTTTTCTTTCAAAAAAATAAATCGTAATCATTGAAATGAAACTAGAAACCATTTTGGATACCATATAACTCTCCTCTATTTTCTTCAATAAAATCTTCCCCAAATGTGTTTTCCAAATTTGTAAAGTATATTATATGTTTCTCCAGTACTTTCTATAGCTGTGGTTCCATTTAGGACCTTGCCATTCCCACTGGGATCAATCATCATAAATTGACTATTTGGGTCATATTCTACTTTCCACACCACCTCTGTCCTACTACCTCAGTGAATTTTGCCATAAAAATGTTTTTAATGTACCTTCCCTTTGAAAGTTCTTGGTGGCCTTTGCACAGCGGTGCATAGCTATTAATATATTCCTAGTATTCAGAAAGATGAGATAGGAGGACTGTGATTTCAAAACCAGCTCATACTATATAGCAAGACCTTGTTTCAACGAAATGAGGGAAACAAAGCTTTTGATAGATGTACAGTAAGTCTTAGAATCTTTATAATATTTTCTATAATCCAGCATCAATTGAATCCCTAATGACATTATAGCCTATAATAGTACATACATGCACACCATAAGAAAAGTTTCTAACATTAGCCAAGATCTGTGCAATGTTCACTTAGAGGGAATTCATAGATAGAGTCTGAGGAAGGATAGAAAGCTTTCTATATTCTGGTATTGTCTAGGAATGCGCTGTCATTCCCTCTCAATAGATGTTCTTCTCTCTTAAGATGTTGTAAAGAGAAATGTCTACTCGGAGATAGAAATAGACAGGGCCAGACTGTATTTCCCTTTAGCAAAGTAGTTGGCTTGCTTAACTGTAGAACAATGTAGAACTCATTCCTTCCCTCATTGGCAAAAACTCTCACATGCTAACATGTACTTTGAGATTCCAAGGAGGCAATTTAAAATACTTTTCAGTACTTTTTAGATACAAAATACTGTGTTCTCATATCATGGTTTAATATCTCACAGACTTACCAATAACAGAATTTGGCAAATGCTTAGATATACCCCATTCACATTATAATTCAAATTACTTTCCAGAAAATGAGGCTGAGTGATAGCTGTAGGGATAAATGGACACAATAAAGCAGCTAATACAAAACACAAGGCCCCAGAATCATATGAGTTCCACACAAACACAGGTATTGGTTTCAAAAGGAAGTGGAGCTCGTGACTTCAAGACTAGGAAAAGGGGAAGGCATCTTCAACACCTAATTTTAAGCACCATTTACTCAAAAGCACTCCTCCTTTTGAGTCCGTATAAGACTGATATGAAACCTAATTACCAATTGGATATCTTTAGAATAGACGCACCTGTTAAGATGAAGTACTGACTATTGATCCCAGATTACACAGAGAACTTTTGACATGATAAAAATAGATACATTAAGCACCAATGTAAGAACTACAGTTCTAAATTACACCTGCCACCCACAAAATTACAGTGGATCTTATAAGACTTAAGTACTAATAGTTAGAGGTAAATATAAATTCATTCTGGAAAATTTCTGTCAGAGTTGTATGTCCTACCTACCTTAAATATTTTGTTTATTGGTGCCTGTATCATTTACACCAATAAGTAAGCTTACAATTTTGAAAATAACCATACCAAAAAAATAATTTATATTCAAATATCATTGAAATCAGCCTCATGCCTTTGCAAACTTTAACATTTGCATATTAAACCTAAGCAGAGAAGAAGCGATGGCTATTGCGTGATGACAGACTTTTGTTTGATTGATGATCTAAAAAAAATACTAACACGAAAATTGGAGCATATATATAATAATGGAAACAATTTTATGTTTAATGCTACAGAAGAACTAATGGCTCCTGTAACATCATTGTTAGCACAAATTCAAGCAGACTATTTAAAACTAAAGCACCAAATTCTCTACCTTAAAACAACCTGAAAAAATCCAGACAAGTTTGGGTTTGACATTTCAGAAATAGCTCAGTCCTCATTGTCTTCTTCCTTGCTCTAAAATGGCAATATTTTGGTTAGAGTTGGCAGTGAGTTAGTCATGGTAACTGTTAACAAATACCTTTTGACCCATATTTCATTTTTTTACAAAAATAAATGAGTGTGGGTTGAGAAAATTGACAACTCATAGAAACAGGGATATGTTAGAAACTGTATTTGCATTTGAAAATTACTTTGAAGAAACTATAACAAAGTGTCTGTGATTTTCTCCATGCCATTATAAATGTCCTTAGAGTGTGGCCAGTTTGGCTTTTCTTAGCCCATCAGTAACTCTCTGCACCTCTCTTTCTTGACTCCATAGCAGAGTCGAAACCAGCTGTACAATGCACCAAACCACTGTAACAGGAAATGGTTCCAATTAAGCACCACTCTGAAAATGATGCTGCAAGCCTCGCATTGTCATCTGCTTTGAAAACTAGTTGGTTAGGAAGAAGCCTGAAAACAAAGAGCTGGGAGGTTGTCCTTATACGCACAGCCCTGTATCACAGCAGCTGGCTGAGAGCTGTTTCATTTTCTGCTCCTATTAACTTTACTTCTTTCTGTGCAGTTTATGAAATTGTCCTTTGTTTGCTTACAATCGCATCATTGGTATTAGAGAAAATCTTGGAAGGATAACAAAAGCTGCTCTGTGACAATCTCTAGAGCCCACGTGGAGCAGTAGTATGTATTTCTGAGCATCAAAAACTCTGTTTGCCTCAGGTTCATTCAGGGATTCTACCTCTTGTAATGGTGTAAGAAAGAAGAAATTCTGTAATAAAATAAAATACAAGGCCAGGGGTGTGGGATACATAATAGGTAAAAGCACTTCCTGCATAAACACGAAGGCCTGAGTTCACATGTCCAGAACTCAGTGTCTGTGCCCATACAAGCTTGTAACCTCAGTGTTGGAGAGCAAGGACTGGAGGTTCGCTTGGGTTTGCTGGCTTCTGACCTAGCTCCAAGTTCACTGAGAGACCTTGTCTCAACGGAATAAAGCAGAGAGTGTTAGATCATGACATATGACGTCTTCTCTAGCCTCCACATGCACACACACCTCCCCTCACAGCACATACAACACATACATTACAGGCACTGGGTAAGGTATGCACAGCACATACAACACACACCACAGGCATGGTGTCAGACACATATAACCCCCACACAAAACAGGCAGCACACACATCACATACACATCCCCACACAGCACATACAACATTTACCGTAAGCATGGTATCGCATATACACAACCTCACACAACACATACAACACACACCAAAGACACTCTATCAGACATTGATGAGAAATGTATAGAAAGAAAGGAGAAAAGGCAATTGTCAATGATAGACATGTACTCTTTCATCATAGATGATTAAAAAAAAAGTCTTGTGACAAGATAAAGATACTTTAAAAGGAGAAACATAATAAAAATTTAAAACCAGTTAAGGTAGAGACCAAGATATATAAGCTTCTTTCAATAGGCGGCCTTCTCATCTTTGACAGTGTGAAGAGGTATGGAGTATGTTTAATTAATTTATTAAAATACACGCAGAAAGGGAAGTACTATATAATTCCTCTACATGAGAAATATAAAAGAGGTAAGTCCAGAAAAGAGAATAGAAAGTTTGATGAGGCCTAGCATGGAGATATAGACCAAAGGATGAAAAATTCAGTCAGACAGGAAGAAGTTTAAGGTATCTATTGTGTATCTTAATGACTACAATTAACAACACATTGTGTTCTTGAAATTATTAAAAGATATTCTTTAAAATATTTTTAATAGAACTTATTCTACATCGATATCATTTCCATGATGTTTTGATACTAATTTTGTACAAGTATATAGTTTAGAATATAATTTTAACATGAATAATTACATTTCCTTCAGAGAAAATATATCCCAAGTTCTTGGAATAGCCCAGTACCTTTCTAATGTACTTGTTTCAACAATACAAATAGTGACTATGTGAGACATTACACAAGTTAGTTGATTCAACTGGGCATTGCAGAATTCATAAATATTTTTAACAACATAATCTATATAAGTTTAAATTAAGTTTTAGTCATTATTTGCAATATATGGGAAATATTTTGAGGCTAAGAAAGAAATACTTAGGAAAACACAGAAATCCACAGGGAAAAGGGTCATGTGACTATCAAAGCAAATTTTGGAGTAATACTTCTGTGAATTACTCCAGAATGATCAGGAACACCAGACATCGGAAGTCAACAGAGGCTCTTTATCAGCATCAGAAGAAGTATAGAAGTATGGCCCTGCTGATACCCCGAGAGAGAGAGACAGAGAGAGAGAGAGAGAGAATATGTGTGCATTTGTGTGCATGTGTGCCTGTGTGTATTTGTGTGTGTGTGTGAGAGTGTGTGACTGTTTGTGTGTGTGTGTGTGTGTGTGTGTGTGTGTGTGTGTGTGTGTGTGTGTGTGTGTGTGTGTGTGATTGTGGAGGAGTGTTTATGGTATCCAGAAGTCAATAAGTATCTTCACTATGTTTTTTGAGACTGACTGTTACTATAATGGAAATTCACCAGATAACTAGATTGGCTGATGAAAATTCTTCAATACCTCCTGTCTTTACCTGCCCACACAGGATTTGGACATTTCCTACTCACCCCACTGTTTATATGGGTCCTGGGGATCCAGTCTCAGGTTTTTTTACTTATACAATCTCTCTGTTGACATTAAATACCAAACTTTTCATTCCTACAACCCTGACAGGACACATTATTTTAAGCAATCCTGTTTGTGGTATTTTGTTATAATATCCCTAGCAAATTATTTCTAGTTGCCATATGGACATGTTATGGAATACCTCCATATTTAATTTAATTTTTTTAATGTTTTTATTGAACTATACATTTTCTCCACTCTACTCCCTTCCTCCCCTCTCCCCTTCTACCTTCTCCAGTGACCCCCATGCTCCCAAGTTACTCAGACGATCTTGTCTTTTTCACCTTCCTTTGTAGATTCATGTATGTCTCTCTTAGGGTTCTCTTTGTTGTCTAGGTTCTCTGGATTGTGAACGATAAGCTGGGGTTTTTTTTGCTTTATGTCTAAAAGCCACTTATGAGTGAGTACATATTGTTTGTCTTTCTGGATCTTGGTTATCTCCCTCAATATGTTTTTTTCTAGATCAATCAATTTGCCTGCAAATTTGAAGATGTCATTGATTTTACCACTTTGTAGTAATCCATTGTGTAAATGTACCACATTTTCTTTATCCGTTCTTCAATTGAAGGGCATCTAAGTTGTTTCCAGGTTCGAATAATGCTGCTATGAACATAGTTGAACAAATGTCCTTGTAGCATGATTAAGCATCCTTTGGTGCTGGGTCTTGAGGTAGATTGCCTCTTAATTTTCTGAGAAATCGCCATACTGATTTCCAAAGCCACTGTACAAGTTTGTACTCCCATCAGCAATGGAGGAGCATTCCCTAACCCCACATCCTCTCCAGCATAAACTGCCATCAGTGTTTTTGATCTTGATCTTTCTGACAGGTGTAAGATAGAATCTCAGAGTTGTTTTGATTTGCATTTCTCTGATGGTTAAGGATGTTGGGCATTTCCTTAAGTGTCTTTCAGCTTTTTGATATTTGTCTGTTAAGAGTTCTCTGTTTACATGTGTACTGCATTTTTAATGGGATTATTTGTTCTTGTGATGTAAGATTTCTTGAGTTCTTTATATATTGCAGAGATTAGCCCTCTGTTTGATGTGGGGTCAGTGAAGATCTTTTCCCAATCTGTAAGCTGCCATTTTGTCTTATTGACCATGTTCTTTGATTTACAGAAGCTTCTCAATTTCAGGAGATCCCATTTATTAATTGTTGCTCTCAGTGTCTGTGCTACTGGGGTTATATTCAGGAAGTGGTCTCCTGTGCCAATGCATTCAAGTGTACTTCCCACTTTCTCTTCTATGAGGTTCAATGTGGTTGATTTTATGTTGAGGTCTTTGATCCATTTAGACTTGAGTTTTGTGCATGACAATAAATATGTATCTATTTTCATTATTCTACATGTTGATATCTGATTATGTCAGCACCATTTTCTGAATATGCTTTCTCTTTTTCCATTTTATATTTTTGATTCTTTGAAAAAATCAGGTGTTCATAGGTGTGTGGGTTGATATCCAGGTCTTTGGTTTGATTCCAGTGGTCCTCTTGTTTGTTTTTATGTGGAAGGAGGGCCTGCTTATTCATCCTGGCCATCAGGCTAGCTTAGCCCTGAAATAACCACACAGAAACTGTGTTAATTAAATCACTGCTTGACCCATTAGCTCTAGCTTCTTATTGGCTAATTCTTAACATCTTAATTTAACCCATTTCTATTAATCTGTGTATCACCATGTGTCAGTGGTTTACACATATATAATATATACATATATTTTTTTTAATTTTTGCTTGATACCTGTTTCATTATATGTAATTTTACTATGTTAAAGTAAAAACTTTCCTTTTTATTTAGACAGAAAAGAGGAGGTAATGTGGGATTTCCCTCTGTATGCTATGAATATATTTTATTGACATTGGTTAATAAAGAAGCTGCCTTCAGCCAATGGTTTAACAGAATATAGCAAGGCTGGAAGATACACACACACACATAAAGAGAGTAGGTGGAGTTAGAGAGATGCTATGCAACCACCAGAGGAGACAAACGCCAGAACTTTGCCCAGTAATCCACAACCATGTGACAATACACAGATTAATCGAAATGGGTTAATTTAATACGTAAGCCTAGCTGAAAATATGCACAAACTAATAGGCCAAGCAGTGATGTAATTAATACAATTTATGTGTGGTCATTTTGGGTCTTGGCAGTCAGGCAACAAACAAGCAGCCTCTGCCAACAGGATCATGGTGGAAAGAGGAAAGGTGCGTTGGTTCAAAAAAAAATGGCCCCCAAAGGGAATGATGCTATTAGGAGGTATGTCATTGCTGGAGTAAGTATGGCCTCGTTGGAGAGAGTATGTCACTGTGGAGATGATCTCTGAGGTCTCATATATGCTCAAGCATATGTGTCTACTGTATCAGACTACTTCCTATTGCCTTCAAGTCAAGGTGTAGGACTCTCAGCTACTTCTCCAGCACCATAGCTGCCTGCATGCCACCATGTTACACCATGGTGATAGTGAACTGAAAAATACAAGCTACCCCAATTAAATGTTTTCCTTTTAAGAGTTGCCACGGCCATGGTGTCTTGTCACAGCAATAGAAACCCTAACTAAGACAAGAGACTTATTTTATACTATTTTCAGATAGTTTTCATGGTAAGTACTTAATCATTCAAGTACTTGTAACATCTTTTCCCTTGAGGCAATGCAAATATTTGTGTTCAAACGTGCTACTCCAAAATATATAGTGATATTACTTTAGTATCAATAAATCATAGAAGTATGAGACCTATGTACAATAAATTTTAAGAACAATACATTTATTAAAATTTCTAGGAAAAGCCTCTCCAGACTTTTCAACATTATTTTTACAATGCAAACAGAAACAACTCATGAATAAGTAACATTCATTATAAAGAAATCAAGCCCTATCCTTGTTGAGAAAGATTTTAACATGAAATTTCACACTAATTAATTGTGAGATCACATGTGTTGATGAGATTCTATTTTACATGAAAGCAAAATATTTCTCATTTTCAAGTATTTTTTTCTTGAACCTATTAATTTGCCGTGGTTTGCCTTCTGGCAAAATTAACATGGCTTTTTGAAATTAAAATTTCTAAATTTAAGTGATAATTGAGCAATCAGTTGGATTTCTTAAACATATTTATAAACAAAAAGGAAAATACATTGAAATATTATGAAGGTTTTATTTATAAAGCAGCCTTATACTTTGAAATTTTCACTTTGAAACACTTTATTCTTGGGTGCTTTTTTTTGTATTTGTACTGAGATATTTTCAGAAAAAAATTCATCTGTCCATGTATCTATAAATATCTGTAGGTATGAAAATATCATAAACAAAAGGAAAAGTTTCTTTATATTAAGTCCACATCTTATTGTGAAATGAAGCCTATCAGAAGACAAAAATTAAAATCTCAATCAACTCCTTTTCGCAGTCAGTTATTTGAAGCATTTATTGTTTTTGAAGTAAAAGTATTCAAATAAACAAAACTGCCATTTTTTAAGTTCTCAGGTTGCTGGGTTTCATTTTTCTTTGTAGCAAAAATAATAACTCATTTCTTTATTTTCTGAGAAGGAGGTCATTTCACCTCTGGATACAACTCCTCTACCCCAATCACACTGAAAATTAAAATAACTCACAATGCAGAATCAGGGCACGTTTGCTGTACTTCCAAAGCTCACTTGTGTCCATTTGCAGAGGTTGAGAGTTGCAGGACTTGCCGCAGCTTGTCCATGGGAAAGGAACTCTTGGAACCATGGAAACATTGGGGTTCTTTTATTTTCCAATTTACCATTTTAGAAAATACTGTAAAAAGTGACCACTTTGGGTCATTTTTTTATCATTTTGATCACAGCAGGAAAAAGTCAACTCATTTCTGAATATTTACTCCCTCTAAGAAACCAACTGAGTAAAACTACTGTGAGGGAAGAGGGGAAAGCAACCAATCATCAAGCTTGTTCACAACTCAATGAGCGACAATCACCTCAAGTGGAGGAACTTTATTTCAAGGAACAGTAAAAAGAAGAAGAAGAAGAAGAAGAAGAAGAAGAAGAAGAAGAAGAAGAAGAAGAAGAAGAAGAAGAAGAAGAAGAAGAAGAAGAAGAAGAAGAAAAGAAAAGAAAAATCCCGAGATTCCTAGTGCACAAGGCTGAAATTCCTTTCACGTAATTTGTAACTTTAGATTCCTCAAGGTCAGTTCATAGGTTCTGCAGATTGAAACATTCCTTCAAAGAGAGAGGAAAGTCTCATAAAGCTAATTAAACTCACAAGAAAATAAAAAGACTCAGGAAACATCTCCACAAGGCTATATGAGCAATAAATTGTTGCTGAGGAAGGGAAGGATCTTCTATGAGGAAGCTTTAGTACCTGTCCACCCACGCTAGATTAGGCATATCTGTTCTGTGGCTGTCCAAGTCAATCTTGTTCTTGTCAATAATCACAGTAAACTCATTGGTTCACCAAGCTAGAGTTCGATGTGATCATTTCATTGACTTGTTATTCCACTGTCTTGAGTAAGTAGACATGGAGTCCCCAGGAGTGACACAACATACTAGGGCCTAAATATGGCTTGACAAAACTATGGTGAGTTGGGGGAGGAGCAGTCGCATGGTTCCAATGTCACAGTGGGTTATTTTCCTGTGAATTATTGACCAGGAGACTCTAGAGACAACACAGAACAATGAGGTTATTGTCACTATGAGTGGCTGAATGACGGACTAAATTGTAAGATCCTGAGGCCAAAGATAGCGTGTTTTGGTTTAAGAACATGCTGCAATCCAGCTGAAACTGATCGGGAAGCCCCTTTCCTAAAAGACTGTCTTTTATGGTGCTAGAAAAAATTTCTATTAGACTGCAGAAGGTGAACTGTTACCAATAGTGGTACTCATTTGAGAGCCCAGTGTGACACAGTGCCACTATGCTAGGCAAGATACGCCTCCAGTGCAAACGTGGCATGGTTACGTGCATGGCATGGTGCAATCAACTACTTTCTACTTGGATTTGAGAAGAGGTCTACAGAAGGAAATCCATGGTTTTACTTCAATACAAGGTACAAACTAGTAGTTGGAAAATTCATAGACCTCAATAGAGAGGGCAATGCTATTGTTTGGTTAAACAGATGTGACTTGACTATCAATTTACCTTCTAACATTCGTTCATATATTCATAAATAACTGGTGCTGTCACCTTTGGTCGTGAAAGGAGACTTTCTCCAGTGGGTAGTGACTGTGGAGACCCATAAGCAGTCAAACTTCAGACAATAAGTGACTGCTGTTGAGAAAGATCACCCCAATTCTCAGTCCCAAATGGAAGAATATAATCATACATCCAAGGCTCAGGGACCATCATGGAAAAAAGGACCAAAAAGAATGTGAGAGATTATTAGAAGGACGGAGTATTAGAGTGGTATTTCCTCTTTTTCAAAAGGAGGAGGGGTGTCCAGAGAGGCTTACTAAACTCACAAGAAACTTAGAAGAAGCTCATAAAAATGTACAATATTTGCGAGATGTCTTTCTGGAGTAGTACTAGCAATAAACAGTTTCTAGCAAGAAAGGAAGATGATTTCAAAGAAACAGCTGCTGGAATCACTCATGTTTCTACAAAAAGTAATTAGTCCATACTCCTTTAACTATCTCCAGTTTATTCATTGATTCACCACACTGGACCTGAATACAATCATGTCTTTGTCCTCACCTGCAAAAAGGGAACAGAAGTAGAAGCTCTAGGAAAAACAAATATAAATATAACATGACAAATACCTATGTGCTGTGTTTTTAGAAAACGTAAGACCTAGAAAGTTATGCACTTGATAGAAATATTATAGCTCTATTACATTCTTTCATCTTGCTAAGAATATTAAAAAAGTAAATTTACTGGAAAATTTAACTGAGGCTTATTTATATCCTTCAGAAGCCAAGGAGGTGAAGTTTAAATTTGTTGTAAATGCTATCCTTTGAAGGAATAAAGTCACTTCTTCATTATAAATATGGTTGCAACCTTAAACTTTGGTATCAGAAATATTTGATTGAAGACCAGCCTCCTATGTTCATTTTTGGATTTGTGGAAAGTTTCCAAAATTTTGCAACTTGGATTTTCTGTTCACTTGTGAGGAACATTTGAAACATTTTCTCCTAGACTTCTTTCAACAGTAAACTAGCTGTGGAGTGTGTGTTTTGTACTTAGATGACCTGCATATTCAGATCTGTGTTTGTGATAAACAGAAATAGACAATTATGTCCATAGTCACTGTGTGATCATGCATTGTTAATGTAAACTTTTACTTTTTTTCTTAAACTTTATTATTTAAAGGTTGCACATAAAATGTCTCAGACATTAAAATTAACGAGACCCCCAAAGACTAAACAATTCAATAAAACTTCCATATAGTTAGAGTAGTCATTTGGAATAGAAGCTGTGGGGTTTCACCTTGAATTTTATACTTTTAGTATAGAATATATTTCATGTACTTATTCCCCACCAAAAAGGAAATGCATGACAAAGTTGAAATTTTATAAAACAATTAGCTGGTGTGGGAGGTTCCTCTGTAAAGAAATGGCCTTGGCCTGTTGATAGGGCAGAGCTTAGGCAGGCAGGGAAAACTGGACTGAATGCTGGGAGAAAGAAGGCAGAGTAAGGAGACACCATGGATCTGCCACCAGAGATAGACGTGCTAAAACTTTGCAGGTAGGCTACAACCTCATGATGATATACAGATTAATGGAGATGGGTTAAATTAAGATGTAAGAGTTAGTCAATAAGAAGCTAGATCTAATGGGCCAAGCAGTGATTTAATTAATACAGTTTCTGTGTGGTTATTTCGGTTCTGGGATGCCGGACAAACAACCAGCACCCTCCAACAATTAGCTTTATATCTTTTTTCATAACTTGGTCCATTACCTGCATTCAGTCCTTCCTCATCACCTAATAAAGAACCTTTCTTATTCTCTTTTCTATGTGTTATACTATAGCCACATGTACATTTGTTAACACATATACATATATTATTGACTAGATTCCAAATATAAAGAACATATAAGCTTTTTTTCCTTAGATATTTTTGACCTTACACAATATTGTATGTTCTAACTTCATCCATTTTCCTGCATGTTTTTTTAATTTTCTACTTACATACTTATTTATTTATTATCTATTTCTTTAAAAAAAGACTATCTCTTCTTATTCTACATACCAATCCCTGTTCCCACTCTGCTTCCCCCACTTTTCTCCCCCAACCCACACCCTATCAGAGAGGGTATGGCTCCTCATACAAATATGCATACACATATATTTTCTTATGAGTATATATAGCACTTTTGCTTTATAACATTCTCAAATTTAGTAATAGTAAAAAGAAAATTTTTTTCTGTAGAAAAAAATACCATTTATTAATACTGTGGCAATGACAGCCATTCTTCTGAATGCTCTAATAGCTTAAAATACAATTTTTTAATCCTTTTTAAACTACCTATATTATGTAGTAGTTTCTGTTTCTCCTTTATGAAGAAAACTAAGCCACAGAGGCAAGTACCAAGATGGCCACAGATCTGATGTAAGAAAGACATGGAGATATAATCAGACCAGCATATGAAATGGAATGGTCAATTGTTACTGGGCATCTTGCTTTCAAGTTATGAAACATATCCTTGATTAAATAAATACGATTAAGATAAGGCCCTAGAAGTTTACAGAGAAAAATTGGAAAATATCTTCTGTCTAGACAGTGTTAATAGAAAACGGAGGTGGTGATTTTAGTGCTTGGAATAATGTGTGATATTAGATACCTGGAGGCTAAGGTTAAGAATAATCAGCTAATCATGTCTTCCTAACTGCCTCCCCAAGCCATTCCCAGATACTGTTTATTGCCTGAGTGGTTTTACAATGTTGACAAAATTATTTTATCAATATTTGCAAACTTCCATGCTTTCAGAAAGGAGTTCAGCAACAGGAGTATTATTGGTTGTGCGCCTTTTTAGATACTAAAGCAAGAGGAATCTGTAAAACAAAACCATCGATTGAAATTTTTTACAATGTTCGAGATCTATGTATGTACCTAGTGCACACATTATGAGAGCCCAGCAATGGGTAAAACATGTTTTGTTATATTTTTACACAGTATTAATAAACTGCGACAGAATTTACCTGAGCAAAGCCATTCTCAAATTGACCATAGAGACTCCCGCAGTCACAGTTTTAATTGCCCCAGAAGGGACACATATCCCACTCTTCTGCCCACAGGAGGGATGGCAGGTACTTACTAACTGACTGTAATATCAGAGGTTGAGTGGAACTGTGGGATTTGTGCCTGCAGAAGTCAGGCTGGTTCTCATGGTTTGTAACACAGATATACCTTTCCCGCAAGTACAATCGGTAGTCCATTCAGACAAAAAAAAAAAAATTCACCGGTATCATGACAGCATAGATTACTCCAGAATAGCAAAGTCTACACAGGTAGAGCATTTCTACTTTGGATTTAGATTGCAGTGAAAATGTTTCTGTAAGAATAATCATTATGAACAAAGTTAGAGTTTGTAAAGCAGAGTAGATTCAAAGGGACACAGCAGAGCATAGATGTGAAAAAAGATACACATCTCTTTGTCATAGTCTACCTGATTCGGAAGCTTTTGACATTACACTGTTCATGGTCAAAGGATGTAGTCTATAGGTCTGTAAATGTAAGGATTAAAAGAGTTAAAAATTAAATATAAAATGAGCTTACTAAATAGTTCTCTAATATCAAAGTATTTCTTTTGTAAATAAAATTGTAAAATGTTTTATGAGGTACACCCCACAATTTTATGAGTGAGGAAGGGGTGATGATAAGATTAGGAATTACAGGTCGCAAAGTTTGAGATATGTGCTTGATTTGATTTAAAGCATGGGCTTTTTTTGATTGGTTTTTGTCTGGTTTTTGTTGTTATTGTTTTTAGTTGTTTGGGGAACAGACCCTTGCCATGTATCTCTGTTTTGCCTGGAATTGGAGTGATCCTCCTGCCTCTGCCTTCCCTCTTGAAAGCTAAGGGTTAATTATATCTATTACCTTTTGCTGTTTTAATACTCTCGCTTGCCCCATTTCTCAGAAAATAAAGCGTAGTTCTTCTGTAGGCTACCTTGATGTGACTTGATCAGTTCTGTGAAATTCTAGGCTCTCGTTAGTGAAAACTATAAAGCAGAAGTAATAAAGTTCTTTCTTTTTTGTGCTTGTTTTGGGAGCGCAGGAGACTTACTCTGACCTGTAATCTGAAATATGTGTTAATAAGCATCTGTGTAAGTACACCAAAGTTGTTTAGTTCCTTTTTAGTAAGGATCTAATGGGACATTCCAAGAATGGTTGTCTCCTTATTTTAAGGCTCTTAAACTATTTACAGAAGTCTTACTTTACACTTCATCTACTAAAGCTATTTGCACCTATAAACATTGCAGAAGGCATGCATTAAAACTTTGATTACCTCTAGTAGACTTTACATGTTATAAACTGTCTCCCTTATGCATCACCCTTGAAACACTGAAACCCTAACACCCCTCTAATGTTAATACTTCGTCTATATAACTTTTCTCCAACAGTCATATCTCATTGTTAAAAAAAAATTCTACCTGGCTCCAGCAAGTGTTAGCTAACTGGCGACTACACCAAATACACTATCTTCCTTATAAACAGTGGTCCTTTCTGGATTACTTTAGTATCTCTGGCTTAACATGCTTCATAGAGGATTTCAGTGGCTATCCACCTCAGTCACTGCAGGCCTTCTAAAATGGGCTACACTGACAGGGATGGTTTTAATCTTCAAGAGAGTAAATGAACTCTAGTTTAGAAGCAACACTGAGAAAGAAATACTCATAGTGACCAAATATCTGGTCTTCCGAACTGTCACATAAAATAAAAGAGGACAAAGATAAAGGGATGTGTGTACTTCTTTAGAACACCTTGCAATAAGGTTACAGATTCCTCACAGCGTAGGGTTGTTACTCTTCCTTGATACTTAATTATAAACTACAGATCTGTATTTCAGGGAACTATGGAATTGGTTGGCCTAGCAGCATTGAGAAGCACGCCTCATAGGTTTCTCAGGTTACAGTTCAAGGCTCCTGGGGCACTGTGTGCCTTTTAGTTCTAGAGAAAGAGAGGCACTCCCTCAAGCAGTGGAAAATTCAGGCTGCTTTGTATTTGTCTATGTTACCTACAAGTCACTGAGGAATAGAGAAGCTTGACAGGACAATTGGTCTCTAAAATATATTTTTAGAGAATATATCTTCATAATCAGAAGGAGAAAGATGACCTATAGCTGCATGCAAAGTGTAGGGGAGGGGAGGAGGAAAAGAACACTGAAGCAACGAACCGAGAGTTTTGGGGCTACTGCATTGCCGGGCTCTTACCAGGGATTCTGGCATAAGGACAAGGCCCCTACAACTGCGTTGCTAATCTTATTCATTTTCTTGGATATGAAACCAGCTAAGTGATCAGGTGCTGAGCAGATCTGTGAGGGTATTTCCTAGGAAAATAAACTGGCTGGAAAGCCCCTCCCTCCATGTTGGAGACTTGCAGAACAGGCCATTTCTAGACATTATCCAAATGAAGGCACTCCAAGGGAGGAGCACTGCTGCTTCTGGCCTGACCACCTGTCCCCTTGGTGGGAAGTGCATCAGTTTTGCCACTGCTGTGGCTGGTCACTGATATCAGAGTTCATTGTCATCAGCCTTCTAATGTGACCGAAGTTCTATGGCTCAGCACCAGATTAGGACTGCAGGGGCATCTAGATTGTGGACTGAGAAGTTTGTAGACTACAGGTTCATAGCCTCTCTAGAGTACAGACAGCCCCGTAAACCAATCTCAATCCCCTTTGTGATATCCATTCAATAAGCTCTGCTCCTTTAGAGAACCTTGAGTTCCGCTAACCCACCTATTTTTTAAACTTTGGAAGTGATAAAATGTTTAGAGGAGTAAAGAGAAATTAAAGTTATTGTGTATATACATTCAAATAATAACACACAATATTGTTATGGTTATAATGAGTTTTTAGAGGTTTTCGATATGCCAAACACTTCTGAAATGTAATTACTTTCAATTATTTAGGAAATTCGACTATATAATCTATAAACAATATGTATGAGTAAATCATCATAATTATGGTTTACCAATCATATCAAAAGTACTTAACTGCTTGAAAACATGCTTAATAAAATGTCTTTAAAATTGGGCACTATGTATAAATAGTGCCTGCATTCTCTTCAACAGCAATAAAGAAGGACTTGTCTACATGAAACAAAGTTCCCAGATAGGTTTTGAAGGTAGGAATCTGTGGTATACCAGGTTAGAATGTTGAAGAGGAAGGGAAGGTTAGAGTTATGAGCATGGAATTTCTGTGCAATGCTGGAGTTGAGACAGTAGCCATGCCCAGATGTCCATCAGACCCAGAATTGCTGGTGAGACATTCCCAAAAGGTAGCAAAGCACTACAACTTCAGTTCAATCTCAAGATCTTTTTCCAGGATCTTCTTACTGACACATTCCTCATCTCTGGCCCACATGGAGCTGAGTGACTACATCCAGCATTCGAAATGCCCACCGTCTGATCTAGGATACACCTGATGGCAATGCACTTCCTGTATGGCCTTGAGCAGGCATAAGTCTAAGTAAAGCTCTTAGACTTGATCACCTTGAGAGTCAAACAACTGTGTTTCTAAGGAAACACTTCTATTCACGATTACTGGGAATATGTATGTATAGATGAATAAAAGCACCATATTGCGGCACATAAATATGTGCAAATATTATGTGTCAATAAGAAATTCCAATAGAAAAAAGAACAAGGACTCCTAGTATTAAAAGAAAGCAGAAGCAATGTCGTCTGAGGTTTTCTGTCCTGCCCGGTTCCCGCAGTCATTAAGTCCCAAAGAAATCACACAGAGGTCTACATTAACTGATTGGCCCATTAACTCAGGCTTTGTATTAACTCTTATAATGTATATTAGCCCATTTTTATTGTCTATGTTAGCCACGTGGCTCGGTACCTTATTCAACAAGGCAGTCACATCTTACTGGATTATATAGCAAGGCCTTATACTACAAACAACAGTGGAAGACTGTGTACTTCCCTAATTGTATATGTGATAGCTTTATAAATAGACAGTAAAATTGGTTGTTCACAGTAGGATATATAAGTGATAAAGTAACTTGACACATTTTGATAGTTGTGATATAACCAGGCAAGTGGAGTTATTCACTATAATATCATGGGTACGCTGTCACATATTGGTTATGCCATTTATTAAAACAATGCTATCTGAAATATTGCTGTCTTAAATTTGGACCAGAGGTTAGAGTGATAGATTTCTCTACATTTTATTTTGCCACATAATCCTTAAGCTTTTTAAATAATAGACTAGAATTCTTAGCTATAGTTATTATTCATTAATTTCTTGCAAAAGATAGAGAATGCATGCTATCAGATTACAAAAAAAAGCAATATTCTTGCATCTCTCATTTAGAATGTGTTTTTCTGCATCTGAATAGAAAATGCCCTGAAATAACAAGATTTTTCTTTCTGATTAATTCTTCAGGGAAAATGGAAGCCTAAAAAATCTTTCTTTGCGCTTGTATAAAAGACAAAAAAAAAAAAGTTGCTTAAGATAAAGAGCACAGTTTACTGTAAAAGAACAAGTAAAATTATTTATTAAAAGAGTGAGATAAGATACCTTTGTACCTCTTTTGCAGCTGAATATTTCTCTCTCCTTATTCAGCTATATGCTGAGGACGAAGCTGGGCTGTATTTCTTCAGCCCTTCTCTAAAGGAGCAAGGGTTTTCATGTCTATTATTTGCAGTCACTCTTCCAGTCTTTGAGAGCATCCTACAAAGGAGACTGGCTTGAATTGAGAGGTTGGCATGCAAATACGCTTACTCTCGACTCTTCATCCTGCCTACTGAGGTACTTTCTACCAGCATTTCAATATTAAAGTTACATTGCACAACTCTGATTTGACAAAGAATAAGACACCTAAGATAGACTGACAAATGAAAAGATGTTATCCTTAAGCTGATGAAATCAAGACCTAAAACAGAGGAAAATTATCTGCAAGAGAAAAGAAAGAGGAAAGCAAACATTTGCCAATAAAGATGGCTTACTGCTGAATCCATTTCTTGAGGTAGTTTTTAGTCCATGTGTGCAACCTATATTGCTGTATGCTGATACAATTTCATGTGAGAAAAAGGCAAGACTAGTAAAAACATTTTCTCATAGCTTGTCCAATACTCAGAAGTGATTTTTACAATGTGTGTATATTACTGTCACTCTTTGTCCTTTACTGTTCTTCACTCATCCACACTGTACAACTAGGCACCAAAATACCCATATGGCAATGAAGAGCATACTTACGAAACCACAGTTCCTTTCTCCTGAATGTTTTAGTGAAAATTTTATAACAAGAACATTCATATTCTTGAATCATAATTATTGAATCATAATTCAATAATCAAGAATGAAAACAAGATGCGACTTTGATTTAATATCTTTATTTAATTAATTGTCTATAATCAGATCTCACTAACTGATCCAATAATGGCCTTTGTAGATTTTCATGGGTTGTTTTTGAACTTGACATTTTTGAGATCCTGAGGTGATAATTATTAGACAGAAATTAGTTTTGATTATCTAATACTTCTTCCTTGTGAAAATCTAGTAATACAATTTTTTCTTAAGCAAGAAAAATATATTTAGCATAATCATAAATTCTACAGATTATTATGATATCAAATTGGAGACATTTGTAATAATACCAGCACATAGGAGACAGGCAGCAGATAACCACATGTTTGCTATAAAGGCAATACTGTCTCAAAAAAAGGAACATCAAGATGGAAATGGAACCATTTAACACTGGGAAAAGATCTGCTAAAAGATCCAAAGATCCTCATGGAATGAAAGAGCTCACAATTAGCCTTCACATCCTCTTCATGAAGTTAATACAACTTGTCAAACATAACCCAAACTCTCTTCTGCATTGGAGAGTTGAAGTTCACTTAAAAAAACTTACTGACAAGAAAAGAGTTAGCAAAGTGAGCTCTATAGTGTGTATAAAAGGGGCTAGACACAAGCTAACTTCTTTGCCAGTGCTGCACAATTGTACTGGCAGGTCAAAACTATGCCTTTAATTTCTTTTATTAATGGAAAATAGATTCTTCTCCTCTACAAAATGTCTATCAGTTTCCTCTTCCTGAATTTCCTATAGCTCCCCAGAATGTCCTCACTTCCCAAGATCCACTCCCCCTTCATTTCTTTTCACAAAAGTGCAGGTCTACACAAGACAGCATCTCTGATTCTTTTTCCTGCTCTTCAGACTCTTTTCCTCCTATTGAGTTGCCTTGTCCAGCCTTGATATGGAGGCTTTCATCTTGTCTTATTTTAAGTTATAATATATATATATATATATATATATATATATATATATATATATATATATTGACAGGACAGCATCATGTCAAATAGAAATATGTTAGTTCAGATACAAAGGTACATGATAGGTAAATGATTAAGGAGATTGAAGATAGGCCAAGATAATTTTGTTTTTCAGCTGGCAACATTCCTATTCTTCATCGTCATGAGTTCTCTTCAGTCTATATAATTTTCAGCATAGTTTTATGTTTTATAAGGAACTTCAGTTCATATAGAGTAACTATAGGTACTTAAGGCAAGTAGCCTGTATACATATTCATGAATTATTACTGTTATTTTCAGTTTTCACTGTCCTTGATCTCTTTATTAACTGATTTAAGTATGGAGACATAAAAAGTGACAAAGCAATTTATGTAACTGTAACACATGATACTGGCAAACCTGTATTTAAGTTATTAAAAAAGTCTCTTTGGAAAGTAAAATCTATACAAATACACAATATACAAATCTTGATTCTGAACTCATTATTTTGGATGTATAATCCATAAACCAATGTCCATACTCCATGCTTTTATTTGATATAGAAAATATTTCAGTAATGTTTTTAATCCCCTTGACAAGGACAATTTTTCCCTTTTGTCCAAATTCATAAAAAGTGGGTTCTTACGAAATACAGTATTTTTGCTTGGCTTGATAAGCCTACGACAAATATCTTATTCATGCCATTGCTTATTCAGTGTTATGTGTCCTTTTAACTATCTGGTAGTATTCATGAGCATGTCAAAGTTCTGGGAACACCAAACCACAAGATGATTTCCCTCCCAATGAATTACACTACTAATATCAATGGCAGAATCTTAAGACAATATTGATTTTTTTCTATCTTAAAGATAGTAGCTTTAAGTACAGAGAGAAATGTATGTGAATATTATCAGGACAAAATGGCTGATACAAATGATAGTAATTGCTTCATGAAAATGGATCTTAAGAAATGATCCTAGAAGAAAATTTTTACTGTGTCATTTGCTATGACTTAACTCGAAAACATAACTTACAATGAAGATGTTCTGATTCCAAAACTCATGCCTCCCTACCAAGTGATTCTGGAAAACTCACTTTATCTCTCTCAGTTTGCATTTAACTACATGTAAAGGAAGCAACAATATGATTTTATTACCCAGAATAAATGAGCTTGGCAAGTTGTAAGGAGCTGTATAACTATAAAGATGATGATGTTTACCCAAATAGAGTTATAATAGCAGTTTTGTGAATCAAACAACAACAACGACTGTATTTTGCATTCGGTTTTCTTTCATTTCCTTTCTGATTTTAAGAATCACAGTTTTGGCATCTAGACTCCTGTGGCTTCCACATCTGATCTGGCCCTCCGGAAGCATAGTACGAATGTGGGGAAATCTGATCATCCATAGGTATCATCCAGGTCAGAAGTTTCGTCGCTGGTATTCAAATATCTCCCTGAGTTGAGTTCTCAGTTAAGTTCTAAGGATATGTTACCGCATAGTCCAACGTTTTACGCCTCTTGCGCATCAATTTTAGTAAGAATCTACATCTAGCTAGTCCAATATGCTAAACAAATTAATGTAAATTTACTTTCCAGAGGTTCTAAACAGGGTGTAGTTTTAATCTTTATCCAAATTACTTTGAGTAAGCTGTAATGTTGTATCTTGGTTAATTTGAGTGATTGCAAATTGTGTGGAGATGGTCGCCTAGAAGTCTGTAAAATACAAGGCAATCTTACAACACAATTTGAGTAATGAAAATTGAACTAAAGAACCTAAGGAATGGAATTTGCTAAATTGCAAAGCAAGCCTGACTCGATCCCATTGCCGGAGCTGTTCTGGGAAGATTGAACAAAAAGTTCCTTTAGCCAGTTTCCTTAAATGCCCTGCTCTGCCAACTGAGAAATTAAAACTTACTTCGTTTCCTATTTTATGGTCCCTTATTATTTCCTCTGTTAGAACCTTCACCATAATCACATGGGTGTTAGTTTTAGTCCCACAAAGCCTTCTTTGTAACTGCCCTTTCCAAACCCTTGTACTTTTTGGGGGGCGGGGGTAAGGATTATTAATAAAAACTCATTTCATTTTATTTAATCTTTTCAGGAGTTTCCCTAGTGACCTTTGTGGAGAGTCAGTTGTGACCTGTTCATAATCCTTCCTTTCATGAACAAACACTTTATATTCAGATTATCTCTAGTATTTTAGTACCAATTTCTTGACTCACTACTAACTGGAGCCTGCCCTAGGATCTGTATAGAAAAACTTCCCAGCAAGAAAGATATGAGATCTGACTTTTGTAAAAGCACTATCCATACCTCAGTTCAGCTAGCATCCCACACATCAATCAAGAATATATTAGGATTTAATTGAAAGTAGCTGCTTGCTTTCCTTGATGAAATCTACCTACTATGGTCATTGCCTCCTGTCATTCATGCCTAAGAAATGCCATTTTCAACTTCATAGTTACATAAGAAAAGTCAAGGGACAAGAGAAAGGGATAATAATTGGCTGATTTCTTTACCTAAATATTCAAAATCCTTTAAAAAATAATGTTTAGGAAGAAATTAAAACAAGAGGACATTATATAATCTGTGATATTGGTATTGGCACCAGATAAACATATAAATCAGTGGAACCAAGGTTAGAGCATGTATATTTTAGTTTATATATATGCATATTATAATATATATCATGTATATTAACATATATATGCTCCATACTTGGTTTGCATATATATGCAAATGAGTTCTTTTTTTTCAACAAATTTACCAGACAAATACAGAAAGGACTTTTCCCCCAAGACTAATACTGCAACTGGATATAATGGTAGATAATGGAACATATATACTGCCTAAAAGAGGACATTTAACTTAAAATTAAAATTTCATCACAGAGCAACAAGTAAAAGTGAAAGCTTTAAAAACATCATCTAAAAGTCACTTAGAGACTCAAACTCTCAGAGACTGAAGCTACATGAACAGAGCCTACACAAGTCTGCACCAGGTTCTCCTTGTATAGATTACAGTTTTCACTTAGTGTTCTTATGGAACACCTGAGTGTGTGATCAAGTAGGTCTCTGATTCCTGTGCCTACTCTAGGGCACTTTTCCTTCTGTTAGGTGAACTTGTCCAGCCTCAGAGTGATGGATATTTTTTATCTTATTATATTTTAATTTGTCATGTTTGGTTGTTATCTCCTAGAAGTCTGTTCTTTTCTAATAAGAAGTAGAAAAGGAGTGGATCTGAATGGGAGGGAAGGTAGGGAGAGGAGTGTGTGTGTGTTGGGGGGGTATAACCAAGATATATTGTATGAGAAAAGAATCTATTTTCAACAAGCGAAAAAAAAATTAGAAAGGACCAATAGAATTAAACAACTTTAGAAAGTAGTAAGAATGAGAAACAAATGGAAATGTATCCAGAGTCATGAGTTTTTAATGAAGTTCTACTTCAAATTACAGCTTCATAGTACTGTTGTTCCCACTATAATAATAAAACATAAAGAAAATTTTAATTTCTACATGAAATTGGAGAAACTGCTATTCATCTACTGTATTACTAATTGGTGTAGGAGGTCCTTCTGTATTTGTGTTGCTTTCATTGGTTGAATAAAGAAACTGCCTTGGACTTTTGATAGGGCAGAACTTAGATAGGTGGGGAAAAGAGAACTGAATGCTGGGAGAAAGAAAGCAGGCAGCCGCCATGGAGTTGCCAGAGTCAGACATGCTGAATCTTTCTGGTAAGCCACAACTTCATGGTAAACACAGATTAATAGAAATGAGTTAGATCAAGATGTGAGAGTTGGCCAAGAAGAGGCTAGATATAATGGGCCAGGCATTAATTTAATCAATACAATTTCTGTGTGGTTATTTCAGGTGTAAGCTAGCCGTGTGGCAGGACACTGCCCACTCGCCCCCTTACTACAGATTGGCACCTCAATGGGGTCTACTAACTCCATGTAAAACCTAAGAGGGCTTAAAAAGTATTCTAGACAAAAAAAATTACAGAGTTTAACACAACTTTTTACTGTTTGCTGGTGGGGTGCCACAGAGAGAATTTCCTCACTCAACAGCCACAACAGGAAAAAAGCTATGGCAGTTGTAATAAGAGGCAGGCAGGCCACATTCCCGGTGCCCGGCTAACTTAGCCCCTGAAATAATTACACAGAACTGTATTAGTTAAATTACTGCCTGACCCATTAGATTTAGCCTCTTATTGGCCAACTCTCACTCTTGATCTAACCCATTTCTATTAATCTGTGTTCACCACAAGGTCGTGGCTTACCGGGGAAAGCTTCTAACCAGCATCAGTCTCAGGCAGGAGAACCATGGTGTCTGCCACATTGCCCTCTTCCTCCCAGCATTCTGTTCTGTCTACTCCACCTACCTTAGTCTGCCCTATCAAAAGGCCAAGGCAGTTTTCTTTATTCACCAATGAAAGTAACACAAATACAGAAGAACCTCCTACACCAGGCCGTTTTAAAATGCCGAGTTTCTGGACTATATTTACAGAGCCATCTCTGGCTCCTGCTGGAGACAGAACATTTGGACTGAGTTTTTGACTAAACTGCTACAGATTGCTTGATGACAATGTGGACTGCTGTATGCCTGGAACTGTGTGTGGCTCAGGGGCACCAAATGGCTCTGAGGCAGGAACCGATCCGCCATGCTGAACTATGCTGATCTCAGGTAGGAACTATCATAATTATCATAATAACAGCACAGTTAAGGTTTAGACTGGGCAGGAAACAGGTGGTACCATATTACCCCTACATGACACAACTTAAGTTTTTAAGAAATGCTTAACATTTTAAAAAGTACTCCTAGATAGTAAAAAATTACAAATTCACAATAGGACAGATTCAGACAAAAAAGACTTCTAAATGGATCACACTGTTAAATAAAGGTACGTAGTAGGCTTTAAAAAATAAAAAATATAAAAAGATAATTTAAAAAAGAGTAAAGTCTTTAAAGAGACAAAATACAAATAGTCATAGATTAAAAAAATAAGCCACATAAAAATAAAAAATTCACAAAGAGTCTAGATTATGTATTTTATTGTGTTTTCTTTAAATTGTGTGACTATGAAGGAGCTAAATACAGAGAAAATTTTCATTGTATATACTACTAAGCTAATCCAACATGGATATCATAAAAATATCTTGACTTCAAAATTTGTGTATAAGGATATGATGCTTTAAAAAAGAGGTTCTTATTTTGTTTTCACAAAAGATGTGACCCTATAGGTTGCTTCTAGACCAGAATGGTATTATAAACCACGCCCTCCTAAAAGGTCACCATAAACACCTCCAAAAAATTACTTCACTCAACTGGTAACTGACATAAACCTAACACATACAATACACCATAAAAGACCTGATTAACAGCACCCCCATTCAACACAAAACAGTTTGGAGAGAAATAACTACATCCATATTCCCAAATATTGTTTATAAATGTTCTTTTACATTTAAAGGGGGATATGATATAGATATAAATAACTTACATTGGTATAAATCTTGATTTATTGATTCAAGTTTAAGGTCAATTTTGTTATATGTATATGTATTTCTGATCTTGATTAAGGTATGGTGATTATATAGCTCATTTAAAAATGTAATATATAATTAAAAATATAGGTTGTTAATGGATAATTATCGATAATAATCAAGCTTGTAGTCATGTTAGATTTTCTAGATATATAGAGATATATTTCAGAAAGACATTCTTCATATCTTTCAAAGACTACAAAATATGACATTTAAGAAGTTTTAATAACTTAGGACTTTTCATGACAATGAGACACATCTATTCCTAACAACACCAAGCTATTTCCTGAGGAAGATGGACATCAAAGAGACTCCTTATAGAATTGGTTAGCCATTTGGACAAAAAAACTGCTCTTGCCTGGGCTGATACATAAACTGGACACAAAAAAACCACAAAGAAAGAACTACTAAACTTGCCTAAAGGTGAGATGATCCTTCAGGTTTCCTGTTTCATAAAAGAGTCTACGAGACATTCTACAGGACACAAAAGAAAATTACTAAACTGTCTTTAAAATTTCCTACTTCATGAAAATGTCTGCTGGATACTATGGGCCTGTAGGCTAAAGATAGATGCCCCAAAAGTACAAAAAAACTTTGGGTGACTGTAGAGACAGTGAGATGTCTCTGTCATTTCTAAAGTTTTGAAAGTTGCTTACTTCTTGTTTACTTAGGTAATATTATATCCTTCTAATGTCTTTAATGGAGTTAAAAAATATATAGTTAGGGGGTGGGCCTTGGACTTCCAACAGGGCAGGGCACCATGCCCTCTTTCAAGGAAGAAGGGGGAGGGAGGAGGGGTGGGGAGGAAGTGGGAGGGGACCGGGAGAAGGGGAAGAAAGGTAAAAATTTTATTTCTTTAATTATGTTTTTGAATGGAAAAAATAAAACAAAACAATGTATGAAAAAAATATAGTTATAGTTATCATTTTCCTTTGTTATGATAAAAGATAAAATAGATATAAATATTATAACTGTAGTTCTTGCTTGATTACTGTTTTGTTATATGTAATTTTACTATGTTAAAATAAAAGCCTTTCTTTTTTGTTTAAACAAAAAAGGGAAAAATGGTATAGGAGGTCCTTCTGTATTTGTGTTGCTTTCATTGGTTAAATAAAAAAAAACTGCCTTGGTCTTTTAATAGGACAAAACTTGATAGACAAAAAAATACTAAATACAAAAAAAAAAAAAAACAGACAAAGGGAGAGCCCCATGGAGTCGCCAGAGTCAGACATGCTGAATCTTTCATGGTAAACACAGATTAATAAAAAATGGGTTAGATCAAGATATAAGAGTTGGCCAAAAAGAGGCTAGATATAATGGGCCAGGCATTAATTTAATTAATACAATTTCTGTGTGGTTATTTCGGGTGTAAGCTAGCTGGGTGGTGGGATGCTGCCTGCTTGCCTCCTTACTACAACTAATAATAAACATATTATGATAAATATTTAGAAAACTGTTTAACCATTTCTTACAATAGTAAGCATGCATTTATAATCTGAACTCACAATCTCACTTTTGTCTATTTTCTCAGAAAACATAAAAGCATGTCTTTAACACTTTACACCAATCTTCATTGGCAAAATAACAAAATTTTCTAACCTAACACTTAAATAAAAATATAATATCAGTGAAGTACTTTATTAATTTTTTCTTTTAAAATCTCAAAAACAAATGTATATTTTAGTCTTACAGCACAATTTCTTTTGGAGTACCATTCAGTGGCTGTATATAGTTAATGACTAATGTAAGAGACATAAGTCTTTATAATGTGTTAAAGATATCCTGGCTAATCATTATTACAAGCAAGCTCCTCCACATAGGTAGCCATAAAACAGCCACACATAATTGATTGATACATCTCTGTAATCTTCCAGGGTATATTAATAAAGATTGACAATTCAAATTCTAATTAATTCATTGTGAATTAGCTTAATCAATAATCCCTATGGTTAGTTGGTGTTGGGGTTTCTTTACTGCCCAGTTCCCATAATCATTAAGTCCCAAGGAAATCACACAGAGGTCTACATTAGTTATAAACTGATTGGCCTAGTATCTTAGGCTTCTTATTAACTCTTACAAGTTATATTAGCCCATTACTCTTGTCTATGTTAGCCACTTGGCTTGGCACCTTATTCGGCAATGCAATCACATCTTGATTTTTCTGTGGGTGGGTCAGGACTGCAGACTAGGACTTCCTTCTTAGAATTCTCCTGTTCTCATTGACCCACCTCTTCTTCATGTCTGGTTGTCCTGCCTATACTTCCTGCCTGGCTACTGGCCAATCAGCATTTATTTAAAATATAATTGACAGAATATAGACCATTGCCCCACACCAGTTAGTGATGCTCAAATACATTACTGTTAATATTCAAAGTATAAAGTAAAAAAAAAAGCAAAGTTATCCATGGAAATTCCAATCAAGAAAGAGAAATTTTACTACCTGAAAATTTTTGAGAGAACAAAGACATGGCTTTGTTCACAACTAATAATCAGCATAATTGTACAAAATCTGTGGATCAAATGGGAATAATCCCACATAATATGGCCTTGACACCTTTTTATTCTGACTTGAACAAACATTATATAATGCTGATTCAACATATATTGTCTCCCATAAATTAAGTCTATCATTTCTAAGCTTCACTGTAGGTTACTATATAATCTTCAATTTGAATGTTCAGTTATTTTAAAACATTAAGATAGACAGACTTCCTGGGATATTACTGGTCTACTCTTTGCAATTTCCAGGTCAAATTCCTTTTATCAATCCATAGGTGACTTCAAGAAAAGAATTAACCAGGCATTGCCCAGAAGGAAATCATATCCTAAGGCAAAGAACTCAATTTTTTTGTGCAGATAGCAACTTGATTATGAATTTTGATCAAAAAAATCTTGAGACTTCAACAATCTCTACTGGAAATTTATATAACATAATATAGATGATAAGAAATAATTTGATTTGAGTTATAGCTCATAGTCCTAGCATTTATTTCCCTTATGATGATGGAAGGTTCGAGTTGGTTGAAATACTACATCTCCGTCATTAGTGCTCCACTAACATACCTGTCAGTCATCTCGTCTTAACTCAGTCAATAGCTGGCTTTCATGTTTTTATTAACCATAATTTGTTCAAAACAAACAAAGAAATTAAACGTGAACTGTTCCTGGTTTTCCATGGGTGCTCTCTCTCCCCTCTGAATAATCACTTGCTTACTTCTGCATTTGTATTTAGACACTAAGTAGCAAGTGTTACCAAAACCCGAAGACCTAACTAAACTCCCTATCACATGATATCTATCATTGGCACACTTTTTCAAGAAGCAAAAAAAAAAAACAAAAAAACAAAACAAAAAAAAAAAACCTGTGGTATTTGCCAGAGCTTGACTTTGTAATAGAGAATTCCCTGCAAGAACTTCGTGAAGAACTCAAGTGCCTGATTTCCATTAACCCTGTAAAGGACTTGCTACTCCATGTTCCTCCAGTCTACATCCAATTCATGTTCCTTATTATCATTCCGTCTGTCCTTCGCCAGACAACTCTTGCAGAAGCAATCCTGTACTAAGGCAAAGTGATCCTTGGATGCTGCCAATGCCAAGACATGCATTTCATCTCAAAATCTCCATAGTTTAACTAACTTGACGAGAGATGTGCTATCTTGTTTGACAGATAATTTTTTTCAGATAATATCTGAGGTTCTAGTAACATCCTTATTAATCAGTCATTTCCCTCTCTTGCAGAAAAACAAATATTAAGGTAACCAAAGAATTTTAAGATGGATGATATTTGACTCAGATTTGGATCTTATCTATAAATATGGAACTTTTAACTTCTATTTTATGAATTCATCATTCTTCGTTTCATACTTTCCAAGAGCCCACTCTCTCAAACAGGAATTCTCTGTTTTCCATCATTGAGAGTCACAATGGAAAGCATAGTTATATCATTTAAGCATCTTTTCCTTATCTTAATCCTCTCAATTAGAAGTCTATGACATGTCTGCAAAAGATTGTCCCTACAACTTTTTCTGGGATCTTAATGGTGATTTATGGCATTAAGTCAACCTTAAGTCTCCTTAAATCTCCCCATTATCCTTCTTCAGTTCTGAAATGGTATTCTCCAAGATCCTTAATCACACCCTCATTCCAGATAATATAATTTCTCAGCAGAAACCACAAAAATTGCTCATCTTGAAATCTAAATGTCCATCAATGTGACAAAAATCAACTACAGTATTGACCCAGATCGAGTACCTCTGAAAAATGGGTCTGTTTTGCAACCCTGACTGAAAGAAGACTGGAGAAATGATGGGAAATAAAATATTAACCTAAGACTCTAACAAACCAAAGGATACCATAATTTAAAAAGTCAAATGACCATCCTCATTTCCAGTGCTCTGAGAGAAAAAAATAGCCATAAACTACTCTAAGTTTTTAAGTCAACTACCAATATTCCTACATGTTCATTTATAATTACTGGCATACCTGTTCCCTGGCTTGTAAAGCCCACCCACCAATTATCTAATATTACCCTGAACTTTTCCCTTTAAAACATCATTTAAACTTTGTTTTGAACAATAGTTTCCTTTGTAGGAATGAGCATTTTAAGCATAGATTATTTTATCTATGCTTTGTGGTTTAGTCTGGTTGTTCAGTGATTCAGGTTTGCCAACCATCTTTACTAAGAGTGCAGAAGGTTATATCCTCTAATCGGTAACAAAATAATAACTGTAAGGAAAAGAGACATCATGACTTCTAAGAACTGGATATTCCAAGACGAATTTTAACGTTTAGTTATCAGTATCCTTGAAAGCGTGCGCGCGCGCCCACACACACACATACACACACACACATACACACACACACACACACACACACACACACAGCATGTGATAAAGACAGGGAAAGCCATGTTTATAAAGGGTCTCATCTCTGAAGCATTTATCAAACAAATCCTCCTTCTCTTTCTGAGAAAATGCCATTTGTTTAATTGTCTAACCAAAGCTGCTGATAAATAAAGCAAACAGCAGTCATGAGAAGAAACTAAAATCAGTTATGAGTTTAGAGGTATAGGATCCCTGAAAACCAACATTTAATTTCAAAATTCTAGCAAAAAACTGTAAATAACACTGAGTTCTCTTGAGCCTGGCACTGCCACCCAACATCGGCATTTGGAGCCACGTTACCAAGCAGCTTCAGTATCCGGGCTGAATAATCAACTCCATCATTCATTTTAAATGAACAGTGGCATGTCATTAATTAACATTAATCAGGAAATTACCACATAAGCACAGAGTGAATGGTGTCCCACATATGGCTCATTAGACTGCTATAGCTTTAGACAAGAATTGGAAATTTAGATTCACAATTTTGAGAATTTTAGAGAAATGCTCCCCATTTTAAAATCTTTTCAATACAATCTGAAGAAAAAAATTTAAAAGTCTTGAAGCAAAACCTCTCAAAATAAATGGAATATTAAATTTGCCTGTAATCTTGAATATTTTTCTAAAAGCCAAAATATTTTTCTAGCCAAAGGATAAGAAAGACTGTATCAGATATAAGAAAAATTCTATCAATAAATCAATATCTTGTGTGTTATTTTGTTGATTATATCCGTATGAAAATATATATATAATAATGCTAATTAAAAAGACAAATTTACCCATTAATTTTCCCTTGTGTTTATTGTGAAGAGAGATAATCTACAGAAATAAAAATAAGAGAAATACCTTACATCATCAATTTTTTTATAACTTAGCCTCTTGGCTGACATTTGCTTGAAAGTATCTTTATTGAAAAACAATTAGTTGATGATGTTCCCAAATACAATTCTTCAGAAAAAATGTAAAATTTTGGAAATTTATTCCTTCTACCTTTGTGAACATGAACAATTGAAGTTCTGTTACTTAAGCTAATTTCTAATGAGACCCTTGGTAAAATGAACAAATGCGATATATTTGTTCTGTGCAAGGAAATACTTAGATTCTAGAATATTTACATCACTAAATGAACCAATATTTTATGATTGGCCAATTTATAGTGTTAGAAACTCAGGAAAAATGCCTATTTCAAGAACAAGAATATTTTAATTTCAGTGTAAAATTATCCCTTCATATATTCATTTATCTGTATCTATTGCAGCTGAATATTGCTATGAACTTTTAAGAAATCATTAGACTGAAGTGATCATTGTAACGTTAAGAAAGGACTTTAAAAATAATTCTGCCATCTTCAAATATTCAACGTTTTATGTACCTCATCTAAAATAAGCCTTCAGGATAAGTTTATGTAGGGATAGGATCGCTCACGTAAGTCTCCAAGTGTCTTCCTTTAATCCGGCCACTAAGGAAATTTGCTAAACTAAACTGATCACAATCTTTTTCGGTAGGTCAGTTCCTCACATGGGTCCTCAGAGAATCAGCAAGTGTAGTTCTCTCTGTCCTTCCCTGGAGTGCAGGTCAGACCTATTCTGCCAGAATCATACTCTTCATTAGATTCCTTAATCTGACAAAGCTAATATGGATAGTCACTCCTCTGGCCTGGTTACCTCATGTGGTTCAGTCATAGCAAATTCAAGTGAACCTCTGTCAGCTGTAGAAGCAAGAGTCTGTGTTTGTTTTCAGAGGATGCTTAGACCATATGACTCAATAACATAAATGACAGAAAAGTTAAGATAACCAATGATGTTAGAAATCACATGGTCAGGAAACGATGTCTATAGGGGCCACAGGAAAGTATCTGGAGAGTCTTATAGCCCATCTTTGGGTACTCATTATACAAACTTTTAAACATATAAAACTTCAAGTATGTCCTCTGGTGTACACTTGTCTAATTTATTCATTTCTTCAAGCTCCAAATGTTGCATGACACCTTGTGTATTAGCTTTCCATTGCCATGCCAAAAACAAAAAAAGAAAAGAGAGGAAGAAAGAAAAAAGTGCAACTGTGTGACTGGTAACATAAAAGAACACACATCTTTCTTTCTCTTTTTAAGAACTGTATATTTTCTGTCATTTAAAAATAGAAAAAGAGAAGCCTTCGAATACTTGAATTTAAAAACTTTGAATGAATTCAAATCCTTGAGAATGCTACACTATAAGTAACATGAGAGAATAACAAATTAACAAGGACAGAGTTATTGATTTGGTAGCATACATTTTATTTGCTGTGTCACAGTGGCAGTGGGTCATGAGTGTGAGCCCAGTTGAATGTCTGCTTGCTATATTACATGGTAGCCTGGAAGGTACTTGCTAGACTGTATTCTTCTTTGGAGTTCAGACTTCTAGATTCATGGAATTATTGGTGTGAATCTTTTTATTTGTGGCTGAGGACTTTGAAAGCTTTACCTTCTAAAACTGCCCTCAACTCCCTGCATGTGTTGCGGTGGTTTGAATAAGAATAGCCCCCATAGGCTTAGATGTTTGAATGCTTAGTCATCAGGGAGTGGCACTACTTAGAAGGATAAGGAGGTGTGGCCTTCTTGTAGTAGGTGGGGCCTTCCTGGAGAAAGCAGGTCATTGGGGGTTGGCTTTGAGTTTTCAGAAGCCCAAGCCAGACCCACTGTCTATCTTTTACTGCTGCCTGTGAACACCTACTTTCTCAGCACCATGTGTGCCTACAAGCCGCCATGCTTCCCCGACGTGATGAAAATGGACTAAGCGTCAGAAATTGTAAGCAAGCCCCAACTAAATGCTTTCTTTTATAAGAGTGTCTTTGGTCATAGTGTTTTATACACAGCTATAAAACACTGACTAAGACAAGGGCCATTTTCCTCAGGCAGCTTTCGTCAAGAACACCAGCAGAGAATCCCCTCTCCAGCCTTCTAATGTCACATCTGACATAATATACTAAGACCACCAAATCAAAATACATGTCACATCAATGCACTACAACATGTCACAATGCAATGCAGTAAAACACACCACAAAAACACATGTGTCACAAAACACAAGACAGCACAATCATCTCACCACTTTGCCCATTCTGTTGATGAAAAACAAATCACAAATTTTGCCCGTACTCAAGGAAAATTGATGGTGTCGGTCATACAAGGACTTGATGTCCGCTTAAAAGGAAAGCAGAAAATAAAGACAAAGTCTGGTATTGTTTATGCTACTTCAGAGACTTTTGCAGTCAGTTTCTGTCTTTAAAAAGCTTCAGGAAGTCCCTTGGAAACTTTGCTATCCCTGAGGAGGAGTCACACAATGTCTAGCTTTTGCAATAATAAATAGTAAAATCAGCCCCCGCTGTGGTAATCAGCGTCTTCTGGATTGTTAAATTAGCATACATTGTAAGAGTCAGGACATTCTCTACTCAGTCTGATTCGCCACCTCAGGGATCCCATAAGTCATTGTGTAGCAAGCATTTACTGTATAACACCGAGTATGACTGGTAGCTTCATAGCGTAGGAAAGATAACTGCAGTGAAACCAAAGCTTTTTCCCACAGCTTCGATCGTTAGGAAGTAATGTAACAGTAAATACCTTTCAGTGTTGGATCAGCTAATTGGATGATAACATCAGTCTGATTTCAAATGCTAACTATTTTTAAGTGAATCACATTTGGATATAAATTAATATTAAAGCCCTGTTCACCCTTTTGGCTCAGCTTCTGAAGTGTAAGGCAGGCTTTCTGATCAGAAACGCTCATCTGAAAAGTCTGAACACGACAATGAAAGAGGAAGAGGACCTCCTGCTTTGCTTTACTAACTGGCATTTAAACTGCTCTTTGCCTTCCCGCTGAAACTGCTCAAAGAATGTGACAGAAGCTCTGGTTCGGCCAATTCCTCAAAGGTCAAGTCCCAAGCATGTAACTGATAGGTGATGATTTAAAAGACCGTTTACCATGGATGGTAGCTTAGCCTAAAACACAGGCTTTCTTTCAAACTTTGATGATGAATTCTAAGAACGAAACATAAGGCCTCAGGCAGCTGCCTAGACAGTGCTATTCTGTGATTCTAGAAGACCTCATTTACAACTCCCATCTCTAGAGAAGACATAATTGCTTTAGTGTTAATCAAATATTTTTTTTCATTTTATTTTGAATATGCGATTGGGTGATAAATTTGATTTTCAGAATGTTTTAACTTTTATTAGCATTTCATATTGCAACTATTTCCTGGAATTAGTTCTTTTATTCAAATATCTAATGGCTATGGATGTAAGTTCAGGAGGATTTTTATAAAGGAAAATATCCTCTTTTGATTGACTTTATAAGTACTGGTTAAAACTAGACTGGAGAGAGAAAAAATGGCTCAGCTAGTGAAGGAACTTGCCACACAAGCCTGATGATTGGAGTTTGAATCCTGGAACCCATGTAAAGGTAGAAGAGAGAATCGCCACACAAAGCTGTCCTCCGGTCTTCACCAATGTGCCAAGACACACGCAGGCTCACTTTCCATCTTCATGATCATCATCACAATAATGGTTCTTATTTGGAATCAATAGTAAAGAAACAGATGAAATGTCAATGATGGAATTAAAAAAAATCATTAGTGTTATGGCTTTTACATATCGGGGACAACAAGGCCAGAATAAAAGGTGTTCATGGTCCCAAGCAGACAGAGCCAGATAACTCTGCCTAGTGAGTGCTGTCTGCTCCGAGACATCACTACAGATGCCCTGAGATAAACCAGATGAACCTCCAAGCTCCTGAAGTGCAAGCAAACTTAGAAAATAGCTTTTTTGTTGACTTTTGTTTCCATTCACAAGTGTTTTTTAGAAGCAGTGCTTTGACCAAATAATAGGGTTTTGTTAGATCATGAACGTTCATTGAGGTGATGTTTTTGAGCCCTCAGTGGGACTAAGAGAAACTTGAGTTAACAGCCCCTGAAATTTCCCAGCAGTTGGAAATAATTTAAAAAAAAAAAAAACACGGATAGAAGCAAAACCACATGGAATGTTAAAAAAATCACACAAAATTACAAGTTTAAATAAAAATGTCAAAGGGAAAAGGAAAAAGTTTCTTAGTGCGAAGTGTCAGTAGGACAAATAGAGGAAGTATCTGGATAGCAAAACATGATGAACTCAAGTTCTCAATGCCCTGAAGGACTAGAAATACAGAGCCCTGTTTAGGCATATATACCATGGTACTATTCACATAGCCAGGCAGTGGAATTAGCCTAAAAACCCAGAATAGCTGAAGGGCTAAGGACAATATGGTGGGCACACACAACAGAACATCACGCAATAAGAAAGAGAACACATTTGCATAACATTTTCAAGAAAGATATAACAATGGAAATCATCATGCTAGGTGATATAACTTAGAAAATGTTATTACAATTTTCATCTCCTATATGGGAACTAGGAGGGAAAAAGGAGGCTTAGCAAAGAAGGTGGGAGAACCGGAGGCTTATGAGGGATTGAATATGGCCCAAGTACACTCTAAGCCTATAGTGAAAATACAGAAATGCTCATATGCATATTTAAAATCTCACAGAGAAACTCATATATTGTATAATTTATATAGAGTAATACAAAGTTCCATTAAAAAAGAACTCAAGCTTTGCAAAAGAAAGACATATAAGAAGGAATATATACAAGCGCTGAACAAATAGCATTTTATTAAAGAGTATAGTAGTAGACAGGAAATTCTAATCTATCACACGATGAAACGTGAGTAACATTTGTTGAACTTTGTTCTTTTGGATTTGAAATGCTTGCATTTGACAAGACTTAGGAACAGAGCATTCTCATCATGGGTTCAAGCTATAATCACAGAAGTGAGCCCCATGGGCTGGGAACACTGGCTCTGTGGTCGTTCGAAAACACTGGGCATGATTACTCCTTTCCCCTCTAAGTTTCTTTTCTGTTAACTGAAATTCATTCCCGCAAGGCAACCCAGTTTCTGTGTATGAGCAGATAAATGGCAACATTTGTGGATGAGGGCTGGTGGGGGTGAGCAAACTGTACTGGATTAGATTAAATGCATCATACATATTTTAACTATTTTGTGACTCTCTGAAACATTTACTTGAACTTACTTAGAACTAGCCTTCCCCATAGTCGGAAAACATAAACAGTTTTGAATTTATGTTCATTTTCTTTAACATGCACTACTTCATTCCTAGCTTGAGGATTTTATAACACACTCTGCTTGGGTGTTTTCTCCTTCACTTTATGATAATTGTCACTGTTCATTTCATTCATCCGCAGGCAGTACACTCTGGGTGTATTGCTACCACCGCTACTTTAGCCAGTTATCTTTTAGATCAATCAAAAGCAAGACAAATAATGTTATCCTAATTTGGCTTCCTTCCTTCTTTCTCAGACATTCTCCTTTCTATCACGCAGATTAAATAATGAATTATGTGATTTTCTTCCTCTCTGAAAAACTCTTTTAAAATTTCTCACAAGGCAGGCATGCTGCTGACTAACCCACAATACTTTATTATCTGGGGGAATTTAATAAAGTAAATATATATCTTTCATTTTTGAAAGACAACTGCTGATTGCGTAACCCTAAGTGGGTGGGACATTTTCCGTAGTTAAGTCACGGTACCTTATTACTTGCAGGGTGTCTTCAACTGTAACTGGAGATTGGGTGACTCTACACGTAATCAAGAGTTTTCTGCTCATCTTTCATTTCTGAGTTTCAAATAAGATATATTCAGATATGTCTCTTACCATACCTTTAGTTCTCTGGTCTTCAATGGATCTGAGGTTTACCATCTATCCCCAGCCTTAGCTATTTCAACTTTAAATATTTCTCCTGTCGTGCACTTTCTTTTTCTTCCAAAAGTCTGATTCTGAATGTTACACTTTTGCAAATGTCCTAGAGTTCTTAGCTGTTCTGCTCTCTAGTATCTTTTGAAGTGCCACCAATTATTTTTCCTTGTACTTCACTGAAGAACTGTCTATGTGACATATCTTCAAGTTACCAGCTCTTTATTTCAGCATGTCCTACAGATGAGGTCATCAAAGGCATTCCACATTCCTCTAACAGATTTTTTGTTTGTTTGCTTGCTTTGTTTTCTTTTGTTTTGTTTCAACCATTTACTTTCAATTCTTTCTCTCTCTTTTTTTTTACATTATTTAATTCATGGGATGGGGGCTTCCAAGGACAGCCTGGGGGATTTTATTAACTCTTCTACCTCATCTGTTCTGGGAACTGAACATTGAAATATCTTTATGGCCTCTGAGTCTTTTTTGGTTTTCATCTTTTTTAGCATTTCAAACCCAAGGACATTGCAGCAAAGAAACCCTGGACAACTAAAATCCCAAATATTAACTACAAAACTAATCTTTTGTTCTCCTGTATCCCTTGGCTATGGCCTCCTTCATAAGGATGACTTCCCTCTCATTATAGGCAAGCCCGGTGGGAGCTAGGACTCAGAAAACACTCCGTCCCTAAAGAAAACAAGGTTCTGGGAAAGGAATTTCTCCTGGGCGATAGACCTTCATTATTGTTCAGAGTGAACTCTGTCAGACAATGAGAAATACTTCTTGTCAAATATTCTGGCTTATTTTGGTAAGTCTGGCCAACTACACATTCATTTGTTCCAATATCACTTTTTGATATCACCTCTGAAATCACACATTGTACACCACATAGTGTGTCTATATTTATCTATATGGTGTGTGTGTGTGTGTGTGTGTGTGTGTGTGTGTGTGTGTGTCGCAGAATAGCTGCCAAGGGTTGAAGAAGTAAAATGGTTCAGGAACTTTAAAGAAAACCTAAAGCGTGAAGCTGAGGGCTGACGGGACTGTATGTGTAGGATAACGAACCACACAGCGAAGAAGAAGAGACTGTAGGCCTAAGGTAAAGTCAAACGACAGCTTTAGAGTTGAGCTATAGGATTAAGGTGAAGAAGCACAGAGACAGGTCCAGATGAATGGAAGAAAAGTGAAAAAGGAAGATGGCATGTACAGACAGGTAAACAGGAAGGTGGGACACTACCAATTTGAGTATATGACTTCAAACAAGCCTAGTTGAAACCCATGAGCCAGTCAGGAATTTTGCGGCTATTGGTCCTTGATCATTCACCATTCAACAAGATGAGGGGTTAGTGAGAGCCATTATCACCAACAGTGTCAGGTGTCCATCTATGGGGCAGAGGCGAGCGAGGGAGCTGTGTACTCCCCTCGACTGGTGTGTCTGATAAATTACTGGGCTTACTTCTTATGATATTATTTTAATATTCTCATGTCTTCACAGTCTCCATTTACCCTGATAGGACGGTATCCATTTAGCTCCAAGGAACAGTGGCTTACTTCCAGTGGTGTGTACTGAATAGATGGTTCTCTTTCTTCTACTCAGATGCACAGCCATCCTCTGCCTTCAAAATGTGATTAAAATGGAGTCTCCCAGGGCAAGAAACATCCTTAAAAAAAACACAGTTTTATACAATATGGCCTAACACCACCTAGTTTTAATAGCTACGAGAATTCTCAGCTCCAGCTGCTTCCTCCTCCTATTCCTCATCAAAGTGACAAGAACAATCACTTTTACCGGGATAAACTGGCAGGTGTTTTGGGGGGGGGCGGGATAACCTGCACACTGTGGCGTACCCTTTTAGCATTTACAATCAAATGCACACTACTCCCTGGTTTTTCTCACCCTCGATGTAAGCTGTGCAAAACCTGAAGAAATGTTCTTTTTGCCAGTATTTAGTCTACTGGCTCCTGATTTTGGCTCTGGCCGTCTAAATTTGCCTCCAGACTCCTGGGTTGCTGGTGATGTCAGTGCTCTGACATGTTCAAGAAATGCAGTTTTCAGTACGTTCAACTTTTCTGTACGGTCATAATGGGGATGATGATGTCACCAACGTCCTTCTAGGAGAGAGCTAAATCTGGATGAACTTAAGTTTAGGGGAAAAAAACTTGAATATTAAGAATTAATGAAAAACTGTTAAAAATAATAAAGAATATATAAAATTAAATTATATTTCTCCCTTAATGAGATCAGAAAGTTTCTGAATATTTAAAACATAATAATATCCTATTTCCACAAGTCTGTAAGGTTCCATCTGCTTTAGCAAGCCAAAAATTCAGAGCAAATTCATTGTGATGTAGATAACATGGGCTCCTTTCTTAAGGCTCCTTACTTCCTTCACGTGCCGAAAACTGAAGCTAATTAAACCCCTAACAGTATCAGGTGTAGTTTATTTCCACAAATCCATAAAACAACTGGGGGAAATGATATTTTGTCTTCTAGAGTCTGTTGATTGGGTCTAACATCTTTACTCCTTTATCCTTCGATTAAGTTATGCAATAATTCCTTAGACCCTATTCTTGCAGTTATAATTCTTTATGTGTTATTGTCTAGAGTCACCAACAATTAGGTAGATATGCAACACCTAGACACATTGAACCTAAATATTTTAGAGTGATTCTAGATGTTTAAGTCTCATTTTGTGATCCTGAGCATTACAGTTGCTCCATATCCATAATTTTTATTGCAGGCCAACTTGTTTAATAAATTCCCCCAATGGGTTCACATTTACACTGAAGTCTGAATCCCTGCACCATGGTTGTCTACAGATGTGACCCTTGTTTCCTTGGAAACGTTGAAGGGTAGTAGTGGATTGTTACGGTGTGAATGTGAAAGGTTCCTCACAGACTCCTGTGAATGAACACTTCATCCACAGCTGGTGGTGACACTTTGGGAAGCTGTGTCCTAATTAGGAGGCGGAGCCTTGAAGGAGGGAGTAGGTCACTAGGAGCGAACCTTGAGGTTTCATAGCCCCACCCATACTTCCTGTCTGCTTTCAACTCATCGGGAGGTGAGGGATCCCAACTGCACACTGTGGGATAACCATCAGCAACTGATGGAAGCAGATACAGAGATCTATAGCGAAGAACTGGGTCGAGCAACCAGAGACCAGTCTAAGACGGGAGGAGAAAGAATATGAGCAATGGAGTCAAGAACATGGTGGGGGTCCCCACAGAAACAGCCAACCTAAGCTAGCTAGCGAGAGCTCACTGACTCAAGTCTGATAGTAGGGGGACTTGCATAGGACCAAACTAGGCCCACTGAATGTGGGGGACAGTTGTGAGGCTTGGGCGGTCTGTGGGGCCACTGGCTGTGGGACCAGGATATATCCCTAGTGCTTGAACTCATGTCTTGGAACTCATTCTCTTTAGAATACCTGGCTCAGCCTAGGTATAGAGGGGAGGGCATTGGTCTTGCCTCAGAGAGAACTGCCAGTCTTTGTTGATTCCCCGTGGGGAACCTTACTCTATCTGAGAAGTGAATGGGGGCTGGGGGAGATGGGTGAGGTGGGAGGATAGCTACATAAAATGAGAAAAGATGGTACTAAAAAATTCATAATAAAAAAGGAAAATAATTTTAAAGAAACAAAAAATAAAATGAAATACGGAGCAATGGAAGAATAAAAGCTAAAAATAATTTAAAACAAAAATAAGCATCTATGTGTATAATTTATATTTATATTTTATGTTTGTGCATATGTGCGTGTGTGTGTGTGCGTGCGCGCGTGCACACGCGCCCTTGTTTTAAGACTGGGTCTCACTGTGCAGCCTAAGCTGGCCTTGACCTTACACTTTTGATCATCCTCATCTGGAATGTGAGATCACAGACAGATGGCACCCCAATCAGCATTTCTGATACTTCTAGCAATGAATCCATGTGCTGTGTCATGTGGTACTTGAAATAGAAGCCGGTTTATTGTGTATACCAGGCAAACACATGTCTACTCAGCTATATCACCAGCTATCTTTGTACCATTTGTTAGAAGAATCAGTTGTTTTAGCTGCATATGTTTAATTCTATACTTACACACTCTGTGCCCTTCCTTCTTGAGGTGGACGGTATTAGAAGCATGAAACCGACAAAATTGCCATGTTTTCAACATTGTTTCTTCTTGTGCCTCATTACCATTGCACCAGGAGAACTGTACTAGGAGATGATCCCCACACCTAAGCTGCCAAAAAACCCACATGGCACTATATCAGTTTGGTAGATAATTAGAGTGGAACCATGCATTTAATGTGCTTGTATGAAAGAAGCCAAAAGCTACAGGAGATAAGATTTTCAAAATGTGAAACTTTCTTATTTTTAATAGAATTGTGATTATTAGTTCACTCACGAATCCTAGCTTTGCAATTATGCTTGAGTGAGAGATAAATTTTAGAAATTTACTTGCCATTCTTTAAAGGAAACAAGTACTGAAAATCATGTATAAATAAAATTTCAATGACTGGTCTATGTCTCTTATTCTAAAAATTCATTTTCTATCAAATTACCCATGGCAGCCACTTTCAACCCTCTGAAGCGATCTTCTCTCAATTGTTGCGTGTTTATTGCTGCAGAATGTATATTTGTATTTCTTATGTCAATACAAGGTCAAAAATAGGTTTATATCACCCATATCAATTTTATAGTTTCAGTTCTCTACTGAACATCCATAGTGTGTTCAAGAATGTGCACTTCTTTCTGCTATGCTGATGAAAAATAAAAGTTAATTATTCCTCTTAATCTAGAGAAGCATAATCAAAACTTTTATGGGCCCTATTACCGCCTTTGAACATTGTCCAAATGTAATCAGTCTATCTCCCAATAGCTCATCATGCAGTCTGTGGTGAACTCATTGAATTAATAACTCTGATTTTTTGTATATTCCAGATCCTCTCTCATACCATGTGTTAACAACCTACAGATTAATTCTGTATTTGGTTATTTGATTTACTTTGACCACTAGCTTATAAAATGTAAAGTTTTTATATCTTTGCAAAGAGCAACTTAAGGGGAGATGGGTTTATTTGGCTTATAATTGCAGGTTATCATTCAGTATTGTTGAGCAATCAAAGCTGCAGGTACTGCAAGTAGCTCATCACATTATATCCTCAGTCCAGAGCAGAGAAAGAAAAGTATGCATGCCTATTGCTTGCTTGCTGATCGCTTTATTTCTCTACTCTTACACAGTTCAGGAACCCCTGCCTAGGGAATGGTGCTGCCTACAGTGGACTGGGCATTCTCACATTGATTCACTTGATTAATACAACCCCCGCCCTGTAGACATGCCCAAAGGCAATACAGTATATCGCTCATTGAATTTCTCTTATCAGGGGATTACAGGTTGTACCAAGTGATGAAGCTATTTATTCATTACAGTGTCTTTCCTAGTTGGACCCCTGCCATGATACTGAGAACAGGTTGAATGGAGTATGTTAGTAAGATAAGAGAAACAGATACAAGGATAAACAGGATTTGATCTAAGTCAAGGGCTTCTAGCATCAACCCATCCAACCCTGGAAAAGATAGGAGATAAATGAACCTCAAATCCTCTAAATTGAGCTCAAAGCAGCAAATATGTTTAGTCAGCCCTAGACTCATGAGCAATAATAAATTGATAGTGGTTTAAACCAGTACATTTTGGGAGATGAAGAACAGAGACTAGACAACTAGAATACTATCACTTTATGGAAATAAAGCATTTTATAGGATGCAGAAACCAAAAATAAAAATGGAATTAAATATCACAATTCAACTAAGGATTGAAGACTATGGGAGTGGAACCTTACTAGTCTGAAACATTTAAAGAAACACCATCATTGTTACTAAATGTAAGTTTATGCAATGCTCCATGAGTAGACTGCACAAAATAACTGTGAGCAGTGATAAAAAGAAGCATCTAAATTCAATTAGAGCAAAAGTTCACATCAATACTAATTTAATTGAGGTTGTGCATACTTGTAAAATTACAAAAACTATACATTTGTTTTCATTGCTATCCAATCAACTGATGCTTATTCCTTCATTGTTACTACTAAATATTCTTTGAATGATGCAGTGCTTCATGTTTAGTCAAAACTTAAGTATTTAATATGTCTGTGCTTATTGACGATTTTATTCACTTGTGATACTTATCTTTATATTTCCTTTGAGTTTAGAAAAGGGGATTTACATTATTTTTTCCCTGTGGAAATGACTAAACTTCATCCTTCTTTATATATAATTAGCTACATATAGTTCTCTTAGCTACTCCCCTTTTTCTTTTATCCTGATCAGCTTCTCTCTTACCTTTCCTTTACTGTGCTTTACAAGTGCCTTACAGGCTCATGTGTTTGAGTTCTTAGCCACCAGCTAGTGCTTCTTTCTTTAAGAGTTGCAGAGCCTTTGGGAGACAGCTTTGTGTGAGGGGGAGAGTCACTAGAGTGGGCTTTTGAGAATTTGTGCTGTGCCTTTCTCTCTGTTTCTTAGTAGATATAATACACATATAATGTAGCCAGATGTCTCATACTCCTTCTGTTTTTCTTTTCTTGGCCTTTATACCTCTCAAATTTTAAAAGCGTATCTTTCCTTAATTTGTTTCTTGTCAGATATTTGATTACAACCACAAGAAAAATAACTAGTATAGAAAATTGGTACCAAGATTAGTAGCCACTGCTGTAATAAACCAGAGCGTGTACATCCTAGGCCTTTGGATTGTCCTTGTAGAGGATGTGGAAGAGTTATGTTCTGCGGGCTATGGAAACTTGAAAATGCTGTAAGCAGAGCTCAAGGGAATTTTCTGGGAAGATTCAAACAGCCAAAAGGAATGTGGACAATGAAGTCTCAGCTCGTGAGGTTTCAGAGAGAAAGGACTCTAGTGAGCACTGAGTCCTGTCATTTTCTGGCAAGGAATCTCTCTGCCTTTTGCCTGTGTTTTGAAAATTGAGTGAAGTCAAATTCAAACTTAATGAACTGACTCATTTGCTGAAAAAAATCAAGAACTTTTGGAGGTAGAATAAGTTCATTTTTGTGCTATAAGCCAGCAATATATTTATAAAGGTCAGGTGTGGAGCACCGAGGTTTGAATGTGAAATAGCCCACATTAGCTCATGTGTTTGTATGTTTGCAGAAATCATGGGGAGCCAATCATGGCTGACTGTAGAACCTTCAGGAAGTGAAGGCTAATTGAAGGAAGTGGGTCAAGTGGTGGCACTGAGGTTTTGTAACTCCATTCTCCTTCCAGTCTCTGCTCCCTCGTTACAGATGCAAGGTAACCATACATCAAAGTTCCTGCTGTCCACCCTTTCTGCCCCTGCTGGACTGAAGTTCCTCAAACTTTAAGACAAAAATTCCCAACCTTTCTTCATTAAGTTGATGCTAGCCAGGCATTTCTTCACAGCAGACAAAAAACAAAAAAAACAAAAACCAACCAAACAAAAAAAAACCAAATCCATCAAATTTAATCATATAATTTAATAATAAATTATAAAATTTATTATTATATGATATATTATTTTAAACCAATCACTTGATAAGCTTTCTTTTTGTATATGTATTTTATTATTTTGAGTCTTTGATAGGACAAAGATGAATTGATGTTTTCTACTAGAATTATCTATTTTTTTAATATTATTCATGGCTTTTGTTTTATAACTAAAACATTGGATCATCTTTTTGGTGAATAAAGGGTCTTAGATTTTCATTTTTTCAATTTTTACAGAAAACATCTCTTTTACATAATGACATAAATGGATGACACTGTTATTATTCTATTGTGGTGTTGTTTTGCTGTTATGACAGATGAGTTTAACCTCTGTTCTACTGTGCTTTGCTACACTTCACTTAAACGCTTAGGGTCAATCCAGTCAGCAGTGTATCATCTTATATTTCTATATTTTTGAGACATGTAACATTTACTTGTCTGTTGTGTCAATAGCTCCCTTTGTTAAACGTTCAGATCATTTACAGGCACGCTACCAGTCTTTCTCTTCACACTTTTTTCCCCACCCATTTTCTGATAGCTTAGTTTTCTTTGGTTATTTTTGTTTTGTTAGTAGAAATCTATGTTCAAATAAGCTTGTGCATTCTTACATATTTTAAGTTGTATGCTTTCTCTTCCAGCTGTGAACAAAATTTTGGTTGGCTAAAAATTGCTTACAGCATGGTTTCTTTCACTAAGAATGTTCTAGATAGTATTCTGTGATATTCTGTGATGATGTTGGGTACACACACACATGCAACACTAGATATATACATGTATATATGTATGTCTTAGAAGCAAGGATAATTTGGTTTTCCAAGCAATGCTGAGACATGACCTTCCCCAAATGCTCAATATTTTTCTCCTATTCTTACCAAGATATGGCTCACTATAGGTATTTTTAATTGGCTGACAAAATTCCACATACAGTGTTATCTTAAGATAATTGAGTATCATTTATTTTTAGGAAACTAAAATTAGAAAATTTAAATTTTTGGTAAATGTCTATTTTTATGAAAATGAATATGAATTGAGAAAATGGTATACTGTGCTTCTCATCTAAAAATTACACAGTATTCTCTCACAATAGATAGATAATATATCATTCAAAGACTATCATTAGCATACATAATTAATCACAGAAGATTATTTTTAGGCATGGAGATTCACGACTACAGACCCAGCACTCGAATCTGAGGCAGAGGGATTATTAAGGTTTTGAGCCTACCTTGGTCCATATAGTCAATTCTAGGCCATGCAAGGATATAGGTGAGGCCCTATCTCTAAAGACATAAAACAAAAATATAGTTGCTATTTGTTAGTTGCACATATTAATGGGGTTCAGTATGTACCACATATTTCTCTGCATGGACAGTGTGAGCATCTACAGCCCCCATTTTCTCCATTTTTCCTCTACAACATCACTTCTGAATTATAGTAGTCATTACCCTACTTACAGTTTGACTTTATTTAGGTCCCACATAAATGGGAAATGTGGAGTTTATCTTTCTGTGTGTCTTCCTTCTTTTACTTTATCCAGTTTCCTCCATTTCAGGGACCTGAACTCAATCCTTCTTGATGTGGGATTCCCCTCTGTATGCTGTAAATATGTCTTATTACCATTGGTTAAGAAAGAAGTGGCTTTGGGCCTGTGGCAGCACAGAGTAAGGCAAGGCGGGAATTCCAAGCAGAGATAGAAGAGAAAAGAAGACTGAGTTGGAGAGGCGCCGTGTAACTGCCGAAAGAGACAGATGCTGGAAACTTGCAGGTAAACCATGAGCCTCATGGTAAAATATAAAATGATAAAAATTGGTTCATTTAAGATGTAAGAGTTTGCTAGAAATATGCAAGAGCTAATTGGCCAAGCGGTGTTGTGATTATATAGTTTCTGTGTGTTTACTTGGGTCTGAGCAGTCGGGAAATGAACGAGCAGTCTCTGTTTACACCTACTGTTGATGATTCCTCTTACTGATAGCTGTATGCTCTTGCTATCCACCATCTGCTTTCATTCCCAAGAAGTTTCACGTCTTTCATCCGATCATATCAGCCAAGAGCTAAATGAAATACCACAAACAAATGGCCAATTTTAATTATGTTGGATTTTTATTTTTAAAAAAGTCTAAAATTATAAATCAATGCTACCATATTTCATGAGACTTGAACCTTAAGATTATTCTTCAATTCTTCTTTTTTTCTTTTGTCTATTCTCATTACCTTATGTTCTTCATTTCTTATGTAAGACAAGCTGCTGGTTGAAGAATCCCAGGGTGCTGTGAGGATGAGAAGATGCGCGCCATGGTCTTTATTCTCTTTCTGTGTAAGGTCACATGTACAATACAGTGCTGTATGAGAGACTGACGCAGGGAGTAGGGTTCAGTAAGTTCAGGTGAATAGAGCAAGAGAAGAAACCTCTTACAAGTCTTCACCAAGAAGACAAGATTCATTGTGTTTCAATGAATCCCATCTGCCACTCTTTCCTACAAACTCATGAGAGAGCCCATTTTCATTTTAGGACCAGGGCTTAGTGTTTCTTAATAGCAAAAGTACATATAGGAAAAAATGGAAAACAAAACACAAACAACTGTTTTAGTCTCAGTCTGAAAAGAAAAAAATAGCTTCTGCTATATACTCCTAACAATTAGAGTACACAGCCCACTCCTCCCCTCCACACAAATTTTAAAAGGCCTTTTCACAATGTTAGCTTCCAAATGAGACAAGGAGCCTTCTGCAAAGGTGTAAATGTTGAAGCTACTCTCCGAAGCAGCTACTTTTCCTCGGATAAAGTTGTTAACGTCTCAGTCTTGTTAAGTGTGAAGTGTCTATCGATGCTTTTGAATGAGTCTTTAGCCACCATAAAGCTTTTAGCAAGGACAATTTGAAGAAGTGGATTTAAAAAAAAAAAGGAACTGCACATTCTTTCTATTAAAACCCTGGGGAGCAGAAAGGCACAAAGAACAGAATAAAAGGAAACAGTAGGGGGGGGGATGTGAATGGCAACAAATAGTTTTGGAGTATTCAAAAAAAAAAGAGTTTTTCTCTTCTGCCATTGACACTAAGTTACAAAACGTTGCCTGTTTTTTTTTTTTTTCAGGAAAGCTCTATGGTGGCTTCTCCAAGTCCCTGGACTGAGTAAGGGAGGCAGGAAAGGTCTTTGGGATTCAGGAGAAGCTTGTTTGAAAAAGCAGCCTTGTGCAGTCTGAGTTTTCACTTACCGTGCTAAAATATCTTCAGAAACAAAAATGTTCACATCATTTCATGCTGTAAGACAGTGTCTACTCCCTGGGTTTTCTGCAGGGGTAAATAAGGGCAACCCTATTGTGTTAGATAAAAAACATTTGTGTGAAGAGGGTGTGGTGTGCACACAATTAACCTCAGAAGGCAAAGCAAATGGAGCTCTGAGTTCAAGGCCAGCCTGGTCTACAGAGCAAGTTCCAGGACAGCCAAGGCTATGCGGGAACCCCTATTTCAAAACCATCATGTGTTTCTCTTGGTCTAAGAAGCAGAAAATTGAAGTTACTCAGCTGTAAAATGCAGGTACGTAAACATTAGCCACAAGTTTGCAGAACAACTTACCCTGCTAAAAGTAATATCATTCTAAAAAAACAGCTAGCACATTCTTAGCTAGTATTCAGGAAGTTCCTGATCCAAAGACCATCCAGGGAAGTTATATCCCCTAGAGCACAGCAACCACACATTTGTTACACACAATCACCTTTTTACCTTTGGAGTTGTAACTGATACTCTTCTTGAACATTTTCCTGAAAGTTTTCTCTTACTTCCCACCCAACACCCCCCCCATTTTTAAAAAAAATTAAGGCAGATATTTTTTCTATGCCGTTTTAATCATGGTGTATCAGGCAGGCTCACTGCACAATTCAGTTTTTGTTTTCAATCAATAAAAGTTAAAATATCAAATCGCCAGACTATCTGTGAGTTGTATGGGTCCAATAGTAATTAAGAAAAAAATAGACGAAAATGAGAATAAAAATCCACAAATATATATTGGAATTAGGCATTCTGTTTTTTCATATATTTCAGCTATAACCTATCAGTACTTATTTGGGTCTGACAAGTGTTCTTGTCTGAAATGAAAGTTAATCCTCTTTGAAAATTGGGCTCAAACATATCTGAGCTGTATTATTTTAATCACACTCATTTACCTCTAAGTGACTAAGTGGACATCAGAACATTTCCACTAGAGCATGCTTTCATTATTTTTTTCTCCCTAAATATCCTATGGAAGAGTGTGTATGTACCGTTATCCCTTTATCCCATGAAGGGTACCATTTAGTTATAAATCCTTCAGGTTTATTTATCCTTTTAATAGGGTAGGTACTCTCCCTTTTACTTGTTTCTACCTTGAGGCAGAAGGGAGTCACAGATCCTCAGTGGTTAGGGGATGTTAGCTTCCTTAGCTACCTTCTCGTCATCCACACTGTCCTCATTTGGAGCTCTTTCGTTGCTCACAGCTTTCACCAACTGCATTGGACAAACTACTAAGGATAATAACTCAATGAACCCAACCCACTCTTCTTCACTCGACAGGGTGTAGCCCTTACCTTTCAAATGTTAGAGCAAAATCATTTGCCCGAACTTAGATCAATCTGCAAAGAATGGTAGCCTGCCCAATTTGCCAACTTAAAATATCTTCTTAGGACCTTTAAACCGATTAAGACTATGTTACCTTTCCACATTTGCTTATAGTCTTAAAAAGTAAGTAATGCATTTTCCTTGCAATTCCTTCTCTGAGGGTGCACAAGCAGATAATCAGGGTCAAGCTTGCTGGATAGGCAAATAATGCACAGAATTACAAATGAAGAGTCAAGTCAAAGATTTAATTTGTGATTCCTACTTTGTCCCTATAAAATGTACAGAATTCTGATAATTCTACCATTCAAAAATTTCCAAGAGATGGAGACGGCATTTTTCTATTGTTCACCAAAAACTCTGCAGAGCAGATCATGAGTCTATATATAAATCTATACTCTGAAGCAGTTTCCAAGAATAGTAGGGTCCATGCTTTCCTAAAGGCCTGCTCATCTCACAGTATAGAGAAAAATGTCTTGTTGTGAAATAATGTCTCATGTATTACAGACTCTATAATATCCTTTTAAGAAACCCCTCCAGGGTTTTGTTTCAACTAGGTTGTTTTCAGTGTATCTCCCCTTGTCATGGATCATCTGTAGGAAATAACAAATATTTGCATATTAATTAATATAGCAATTGAAGAACCACAAAATTTTTAATATTCAGAGGTAAAAATAATGTATCTCCTTTGGTTAAATGATAAGTTTTAACTAATATAGAGAAAGAAGGTAAATAGTAAGTTGAAATTATATTTAAATTAAAAAGCATAAAAGCTTAGTATTATATTTATTGAAACTTTTTGTATACTGCTTGCTGTTTTTGAGACAAAAAGTCCAGACATTGGATACCAGTAGTATAGAGAGAAAATTAAGTTGTATAATGCAGCATCATTAGCTTGTTTGTACTGCTTGTCCTTGAGAAATACACATACACATTTGAATGGGTAAATGCACACACACACACACACACACACACACACACAGAAGCACACACACACATGCACACACACAGGATAGGATGCATCAATCACAATTGCTGGGAAGGTGGCCATAAACATAAGACGCAGCCAGAATTTAAGGTTCTTTTGCTGCCTTTTCATGAAGAAAAATAGTGTTTTCAAACTCTCTTAATGAAGTTACGTTGATCATTTTCCTGTTCCCTTTTCTCCCTGTTCTCAGTGCGCTACTGTCATCTTTGGAGTTGATGTCATTGAGCTTGAGTTTATTTTTTTAAGTCAGACTCCCAACCAAGTAAGATGAATGGAATCAATAGTCTTCCCTTCACAGGTGAAATGAGTCTCATAACATGTGCAGTGTCAGACCTTCCTCCTCTTTCCGCCTTCACACTGCCGTCCAGCAAGGCCTTGTTCTTGGCACCTCAATGAACATCTTAACATGAGATTTCAAGCAACAGTTCCTCCTCAATGTGATGAAATATTTCAGTCTTTGTTCTTAAAAGCCCACATCTATATCTATGTGCTTTGCTCCTTCCTGAGAATTCATTTCTATTATTTTTGCAGAGTTATTAGCTTTCACAAGAGATTAGTCAGGTCCCTGAGTTCATGAAATAATCTCATCTCTACATACAAAATAACTAAATGTTATTCAGTTCTGAGAAACTCCTTTGAAAAAAAATGGTGAGATAGGGAATTTTATATTCAAGGCCACTGGTGTACACAGTTTTGCTATGTGTCACAAAGCATTCATATGTGATTATTTACAAGGCTTCCTCTTTTAATTCAAACATTCCTTGTGCAGTCATCATTTTCAGAGGTAAAGGTGACTCAATCAGACTAGTGATAATTAACTTGGGCATTTAAAATTTTGTGTTTTTTAATCATATAAATCATTATTAAGCTATTCTCTCTACTTCGCGATTATAAGCTTTCATATCCTAAAATACGTAAGAATTTAAGCAGATAATAAGATACAGAATTCCATAAGGGAAATATAATTTATGTCAGTTAAGATACCATTTAATTTTACTTTCTTATATATCTTTCATCATTTTATATACTGGCAAAATTAGTTCCATTTAGTGTTTATCAGAAGAAATTAGAGGAGTCATAATACAGAGAGTCATACCCAGACTAATACACACATATTTTCAGGGTTGGGGATCAACCCCAGAATTTTAATCATCATGGTTGGAAAGTACTCTATCATAGAGCTACAGTCAAACCCTCAGGACAAGCATTTGGACTAAAAATTTGGGAGCATTGGGCATTAAATTAATAAATTCGATCAATGTAAAACATCACATTACAGACTATCTAAGTCCCCATTACAGCATGAGCAGCATAAAGAACACAGGCAGATTTATCCAGGCAAAGAAGATGACCCAGTAGCAACAGAATGAGCAGGTGCTGTCAGTTATGAGCCGGGTCCTTCCAAGCAAATTTTGCCCTTTAGCCTTGATATATATTTCTTGGAGACAGCAAAGAGGTATTGAAAGAAAGAGCAATTACTAAGTAGTTGCTGAAGTCCATGGTCAGTCTGCCTTGGGTAGAGATCTGAACAATTTGAGAGGAGTTTGTAGCATGGACATAGGGGGACAGCCGTGGAATATGGTGGGTTTTGCCATGCTTTATAGTATGGAGCATGCCTGGGTGCATCAGACTGCAGTAGCTCTTGGTGAGGTCAGTGTGTGTTTGTGCTGCCTCATCTGTTATTCATTGCTACTTGTGGAGAAAGGGAAAGTGAGACACCATAGTCCATTCTCAAGAAACAGTGCGGATTACTCAGCTTTCTGACACCATGACAGAACACTTAGAAAACATAACTCAAAGGACAAAATATGTATTTCTGCATCCTGGTTTAGCAGGTTTGGGCTCACGATCAGCTATGGTGAGGTTTAGGTAAAACTTCTATTCGCTTTACAACAGTCGGGAAGTAGAGAGGGGAAGAAAAAGCAAAGGGGCAAGTAAGAGGAGAGGCATGATGCAAGCAAATACAGCTTCCAAAAATGCATCCTCCAAGGACCACTCCCTTCAATTAGTCTTAAAGCCCTGAAGTTTCTACCACTTCCCAATAAGCCAACAGCAAAATTCAAACTGTCGTTATATTTTTCTGCTGTAGTACTCCATTGTGTAAATGTACCATATCTTCTTTATCCATTCTTCGGTCCAGGGGCACTTAGGTTGTTTCCAGGGTCTGGCTATGACAAACAAAGATGCTATGAACATAGTTGAGCACATATCCTTGTGGCACGATTGAGCATCCCAGAGAACTTAGACAACAATGAGGACACTAAGAGAGACTTACATAGATCTAATCTACATGTGAAGTAGAAAGTACAAAAAAGACAAGATCTCCAGAGTAAATCGGGAGCATGGGAACCTTGGGGGAGGATTGAAAGAGGGAGGGAAGAGCAAGGAGGGGAGCAGAGAAAAATGTAGAGCTCAATAAATATCAATAAAAAATGTATAAAAAATTAATTTTTTTAAATTTAAAAAAATGAAAACCAACAGCTTGGGTCTAACTTTTCAACATACAAAACTTTGGGGTTATTCCAGATCCAAGAAATAACAGATAATGCCACATACTGACCCTAGGAATCGAACACTGCAATTGACTGCTGTCTATTTTATTCCCAGTCATATTTTCCACTACCTACTAAGGCTGAATGCACACAGGAAAGAGAATAGGCTGCAGCATCCTCCTCCTAAAAACTTAATTGAAAGGTCCAAAAACTAATCAATGACAATGAAACAAAGAATCCATCACTACATTTTTATACAATAAACTCAAAAAAATTACAGCAGAGAAAGAAGATAGACAACTCAGGGTCTTAACTTAAAATTCTAGTTGAAGGAGGTTACTTTTGAAAGAGATACAAAGCATAAACCCTGGCAACTGCTTATAAATATTCACATACCCATAGCCAGAGTGCTAGCTAGCTGCAACAGCAACAGGAAGGTGACTTCTGCCTTCTCTGCCCTTTAGTATCTCACAGGTATACCAGTTGTCTAGAAAATAACTGAAATCCAGAGTCACAGCTACATTGGAATTCTGAAAAGATAATTTGGGGCTTTCAAATTTCTCTATATAAAAAACAAATAGTAGCTAATTAATGAGGTCCTAAGAACACCCCACTTTTTTGATCTATTTGAGAAAAGTTCTTGGGTTTATTTTTCACCTTCTCATTTTAGTTACCTTAGTTGTCATCTGAACTAATTTTTAAATATAATGAAATTACAAAATATTCACAAAAATGCAATTATTATCTATTAATTTTCTCTCATAGAATAATATGACTTTTATTTTGTTTTTATTGAACAGGGACACTATGTAGAGCCATTTTCATGAAACTGTATAGCTTGACACATCCAATAAATTATTTACATAATTATTTACTAATAATATTTTGGCTATCTGAGATAAGGTAACTGGTCTCAGATTCAGTATATGACACAGCCTTGCTGAAATTTCAGGCATTTTTCATTATACCAGGCTGACATAATTTGTTATTCTGTATCCATTTCATGGTGTTTTCATGAAAAATAAATGATCTCAGAACTATTAAAATCTAGAGTTAGTAAGAAAATGCTTGAAGAAAATGACAGTGTCTTCATGTAGCCATTTAACAAATAAGTTCTTGTGCACACAAATAAACACAAGAGAAGCCAGGAAAGTTAAACATCCAGGCTTGTCTCTTCAAAAGAAGGAAATTTTTGCCTGTCTTCCTCCACCGAGAACACTGGGAAAGGATGTAGTTTATATCCTGGTGATCCTTTCCTATCTGCAGAGCCAGGCTGCACCCAAATCCCCTAGAATATTGCTTGTTTGTCTCAGACTTTTCTCCCTAAATCTTGAACATTGCTTCTCAGTCTACAAACAATCCAGCCTTATGAGAGATGTCACTTGTGCTTTATAACAGCCTAAGTAATTTCTGTATTACCTTAGTGCCAGGACAATCCTAACTCCCACAGTCATTGTGGTTGCCCCAGTCGCTCTCCCTATACCCTTTTTGAGCTCTGTTTCTAAGTTAATAACACCCATCTTTATGGAAGAAGCCATATGTACTTTATAAAGGGTTTCAATAAAAAAACAGTCTTAAGCCTCATTGTGGACATAGGACTGAGTTAATTGTCATCAGTAAACTTCCCTCCCCTCAAATCATGCTGTACTTAAATGAAGCTAAAATAAACCACACGGGGTCAGACTCAGAAGTCTGAACTAATGATGGCCAACAAAGGTCACAGTGTACCAAGTTTCATCTTGACTCTTCTTGGATTATTCTTCTGCCAGCAGGATAGCTTGAAAAGACCCTCACAGAAGAGATGATGATGTATTCACTATGTCTTACATCCAGTAAGGTCTGCACAATAGTCAAATATCTCCTGTACACGGTGCTGGAAAATGACACAAACACCATGAATACCAGGGACCTGTATGTAGAATGCTTGGGAAATGACGTGCTTTACCTGAAACCTAGGATGTGGTTGCAATGACTCCTACTGCAGTTTTTAGAGGATGTAAAACCAATGCTTTCATTAGGTTATTGTTGAGATTTCATTAAAGTAGGAGGCCAAAGCTAATAGACTAGCTCTGTAACCAATTCTACATTTTACCAATTTTAAAATGTTTTGGTGTCTCTTCCCACGCTCACTGCATGGCTGTCTTTTGCGGTCTCTCCACATCCACTCCAACTTCTGAACCATAGCTTGATTCCAATGCCTAGTCTTGTCTTTACTCTGCAGCCCAGTTATATAGTCATTGTCTATGGGTGGGTTATAGTGATGGGTGCTGTCAGCACTTGCAAAATGCATTCCATCTCCCCTCCTTTAGGGTACTTAACAGTCAAATAGTTTGGTGTTCTTTATTTCTTTTCTTTCTTTTTTTCTTTGGTTTTTGGTGTTTTGTTTTATTTTATCACTAGTGACCAATATGGAGCAATAATAGCAGGTTGGTGGAGGGGTGGGTGAGTATAGTCAGAGGCTGCTTGTTTGTTTCCTGACCCCCCCAGACTCCTGAAATAATCACACAGAAACTATATTAATTAAATCACTACTGGACCTATTAGCTCTAGCTTCTTCTTGTCTAGCTCTTACATCTTGAATTAATCCATTTCTATTATTTTATATTTTACCATGAGGCTCGTAGTAGCTTCCAGCACATCTCTCTCCAGTGGCGGCTCCATGGCATCTCACTGATTCTGTCTTCTTTATCCCAGCATTCAGTTTAGTTTTCCCCACTTAGCTCTGTTCTGCCCTGTCTTAAGCCCAAGAAGCTTATTTATTCATTAACCAATAAAAGCAACACATATACCCAATGGGATCCCACACCAGGCGAGAACTGTTTTCCTGAAAGAAGCCAGCAAACTCTCTTCAGTTTGAAAGTGGTAGAAAGGGTATGTAGATCTTCTCCCACTACTAACTTCATTCTGCGGCAGCATGACATTAATGTCTCTACTTGGATGGCTGCCAGATTTTCATGTAAAAAAATATTGTAGCACTTGGACAACTTATTCACTATTTCTGCTCCTACCAGCTATAACTATATATATAAAACTACACCCACCTATGGTTACTCATACCTGAAGGCCTCCTCTTCTCTGAGAGGTGCCACAGAAATGCCATAAATGGCTCCTGCACAGGAGGCCCACGCACCACTGCTGTTGCTGAATTTCTAGTGATCCCTGAGAAAAATCAGCATACTGAATGAATTATCAAACCAAAATTAATATGCAGCAGGAAGTAGCCTTTGCTGTGACTGCCTTTAAAGGTTTAGGGCAAAGAAAACAGACATTGCCCTTACTGGGAATGTGATAAAGAGTGAGCTTATCAGTCTGCAAACCCTATGTTAGGACAAGATGATAAACACACAGAAGGAAAAGGATAGAAACTACTGGCAAGCTTGCCAATGGTTTACACTGTAAACCCCAAGAAGGCCTGGAGTAACAGAAGATAACAAGGCTCATGGGAGATTATATTATTATTCACAGGGACTTTGTGTCTAGATTAACACACCAAGACCATGTCTCCATTCTATAGACACAAAGGGTATGGGCAAAAAGGGAAAAGTCTATAAGTGTTTTCTGTTAATGTCTAGATCACATGCCTTACAAAAGAGCAATGAATAGCAAAGAGGTTTGGAAGAAAATGGGTGCAGAATGAGAATTAGGTCTTTATGGTATGTTGGCCTATATTTTATACAAAATATTTACAGGCAGGCTCTCTAGCCATGCTTAATTTCCAAGGCAGCTACAATCCTGCCAAACAAGCCAGCCACCTGACAAAGGCCAGGCTGTATGGCTCCTTCTCCTTTATTATTATGTAGATCGCCTGGGAAGAAGTGTTGATTCCAAGGCTGGTGACTTAAGTTGTGGGTGTTGAGGATCCACCTTGGTTGACGGGTGTGGGGGAGGGGATAAAAGGTATTTTGTATAACAAACACAGGTAGATCTTCAGGATAAATCAAGCCTGAGATGTCCTTCCGATATGGCTATGTGAATTGTGTCTCATCATTTCTCACAGCTCCGTACCAGTACACTTAGGGAAAAGAAATACTATCTATATTGGGGCCACAGACCCCGACAATGGTAGAGGACACATACACAGTTTGTTTGTTGGGTTGTGTCTCTGGATGCCAACAGAACAGACTAACCTAAGAAACTCACACAAAAAAAACCCACAGTAAGTAATTTCCCCACATGCCTGAGTGAAAGGAACACTTGCCATTCTCTGTGTGGCTTTGATTCTTTTCCTCAAATGTGATATAGACAGGAAATTTTAGTGTCTGGGGAAGATTAATTACATTGCATTGGGTCATTTATCATGTAGCCCTTATTGACCTTCATATACAAAATAATTGCTAATAACATCCAATAGCTTCTATAACAGCAATCAGACAGCACACACACACACACATACACACACACAAACGCACACACTCATTTGTCAGTGAATTTGTACACTGGCCCCATAGATTACTATCTCAGTTTTAAAAGTCTCTAACAAATATGTTGAGTGTATATTTCACATCATGGACTGGTTAATTCTTTCTTCTCTAGGCTACCACTATTCTTTTCACTCCACACTGCTCTTTAACAGAGTATATGCTGTATATTCCCTTAGACTTAAGTCCTAGTACCTTAGTGAAGTACTTCAATTTTTAAAATTATATACACTACCATCTTACAAAATAAACTGACATAAATGTGTGGTATTCCCCTCTGTATGCTGTGAACACCATTGGTTAATAAAGAAACTGTCTTGGGCCTACACAGGGAATAGAGGCTGGTGGGGGAAACTAAGCTGAATGCTAGGAAAAAGAAGGAGGAGTTAGAAAGAAGCCATGGAGCCTAGAAATAGTATTGCTTGGCATAAGAAGGTAAATTGAAGAACAGTCAGATAAGATGGCATCAGGAGAATGGTTCCAGAGACAGTGAGTGTAGTCAATAGGAGATGGATGAAATGGTCGGGATTAGTAGGGGAAAGAACATTACCATGGATATTAACTCAGCTGGAGGAAATGTAATGTCTCCACTAAGTCTAGAAATGAAGAGAAATATATAATGATTTAGGAAAATAGTGCTTCTGCCTTACTTGATTATAATGCAAAGCATTTATTCTTATTGTATAGCAAATGTATTTAGAAGATGGCAGAGGAAACTGCAGGACAAAATTGAACAGATATGTTTTAAGAGTGAGATTATAGGTCATTTTTCCTTTCATTTTTCATTTTTTTTACATTTTCTGTCTTAAGAAAGTCACCATTTTACCCAATACACACTTTACTATAAAGTACGTGAGTAAGAATCTCATGTTAAGGGTTGATTTAAATTTTTCAGCACCAAATACTCAATTTTTCATATGTGAGCCCTCTATGACCATGTCAAAAAATTTGATTTTTTTTCCAATTAAGCTAAAAATCGAAGAATTCTGGTAAAATTCACATTTGTTCAGTGTGTTCTTTTTTTTTACTACATAATTATTAACCCACAGTGTTCAAATTTAGTCTAAACAGATGGGGTTGAATTGTCTGGAACTTTTTCCCTAAATACCCTGCCCACATTAGGAGAGACATATTGTGTATTCTTCTAGGGAATAATTTTAACTAGCAACAGCAGAGACTTTTAATGAGAATCATATCCATATAATGATTGCCACAAACAGGTAGAAGGAGTCTAGAAGGGGGGGGGTATGGCTTCTCTTTCAATATAGAACATCTTTCTTAAAGAAACACCTATTTTTGTGTTTAGTGGGATTTAACAAAATCACCTACATTAGTGTTCATAGTCAACAAAACATAAAACAAAATACATAATATTTAATAGCAATCATGCAATAGCCACATGTTTGGTCAATATGGATACAGAGGGAATCACAACTATTCTCTTGTTAAATATTAGAATGAAACAAAAACTTGAAAAAAGTATTTTGAAATTTTATTGCGGTTCTACAAAATTCAAGTGTGCCTTACAGGAGGAAATACTGTGGAATTCATCACTACTCAGCAATGTTTGTGAATTATCATTAATAAATATTCATGATACATAACCTGGAGAACAGGAAAATGAACGCATATGTAAAAGCTCCAGGAAATCAGAATGTGAAAGCATTCATCTCTCAATTACTTATCATAATAACCTGTGGATTTAGAAAATTTCCCTTTATTTCCCAGTGCAGTAACGACCCTGGATCTTCTGGGGCTTGAACCGCCATCTCATCCCTAAAACAAATGGCTCCATTAAAAAAAAATTAGTCCTCCGTGATTTAGTACTGGGGCAGAACACTAAGCAAGTGTCAGAGTGCTTGGGTATCAATAAATCAGCTCAGAAGAAAATAAACAAATGTAAACTTGGAGAGGGAGAGAGAGTTCGGGGTTGATCTGAATGTTCACATTCAGAAACAGAGAATGCACACAATGCTTAGTATCCAGGCTCATATGAGCCAAGCAGAAATTCAAATAAGAAAAGAATTTGCTTTTAAAATTGTTCTTGAGAGAAAAAAAAGGACCAACAGATTTTAGAAAGCATACATCTGAGAACAGTAATTTTCCTTAGAGATTTCTGAAATAATAGTAGTGTCCACTATTGACAATGAATCCCAGAGAACAATAGAAAATATCCTATTTTTTTTGACAAATTAAGATGGGGTCTTAGTCAGCATTCTACTGCTGTGAAGAGAAACTATGACCACAGCAACTCTTGTGAAAGGAAAGCATTTAATTGGTGCTTGCTTACAGTTTCAGAGGTTCAGTTCATTATCCCCACTGTGCATGGCATGGCACATGCACACAAACATGGTAGCTCAGAGTTTTACATCTAGATCTGAAGACAACAGGTTGAGGGAGACGCTGGGCCTGTCTTGAGCTTTTGAAACCGCGAAGTTCACCCCCAGTGATGCACTTCCTCCAAAAAAGCCAAGCCTACTCCAACAAAGCCACAGAACATAATCACTCTCAAGTGCTGACACTCCCTAATGACCGAACATTCAGACCAACATGGGTACGTCAACATGACGTGACATAATCACGTCAGAAAGTCAAGTGGCAATCTACTGCAGACTTGCATAGGTATATGTAGAGCAGGTAGAAACATCAACAATAACCTTAAAATGGACTTCATTTTAGTGAGATACAGAAAGTGTTGTCACTAATCAACCCTATGATGTGAGCACTGCTCAGGAACCCTGCTGTCGGGGTCAGCCAACCTGAAGAGGGGAGTAAGGATTAAGAAAGAGACAAAAGACAGATGATAGAATCTGGAGTATCCCTGAATACTGCAGCAGGCTGTGAATTTATTTCTCATACTCTTTTTATGCCCAAAGCAAAAAGGGGCAAAAGACTTCCTTACCATGGTTCAAAGAACAAACAACTGTAATCACCTCCTTAATTCTCAAAACATCTAGTAACCACACCTTTGGCCAAACATCCTGTTATTTGGCCTTGAGAAGCAAGAACAAGCTTGAACTATCAGACCTTAAGTCAAAATGCAATGGAATCACTGTAGGCTCCCGCACCCTGCTAAGAACTAAGGGCAGGTGAGAAATGAGATCATTTTTATGCACACTACTTGATGAGACTGACAGGTAGTAATTGCCAAACAGTGAAGTACGGGCCAACACTAAGATCATCGTGCCATGAAAACACAGAACAAAGGGGCCAACCTGATGCTCTATGCTCTATGCTGAAGATAAGCAAGGCTGAAAAATCCAGAACACAATAAAGATGTACCCAAATGAAGAAATGGCCAGAACAAAACTAAAGTTTGATAAGTGTGATAAGTGTGTATTGTAGAATATTATTTTATTTAGGCAAAGATGTGTTACATTTGTTTATGCTGCAGAATGTTGCTTTAACCATGTAAAGGTGTGTTACTTTCATTTATACTGCATTTGTTTAATGATGTAAGGATGGGTGTTTAATTATGCGAAGATATGTTGCAACTGTTTCACCTTGCCTGCCTAAGGCACCCAGTTGGTTTAATAAAGAGCTGAAAGGCCAATAGATAGGCAGGGCAGACAGGGAGAGAGAATAAATAGGAGGAGAAATCTAGGCTAGAAAGAAGAATGAGAGAAGAAGGAAGAGAGAATTGGGGGCACGTCCAGACAGGAAGCCAGACAGACAGAGAAGGAATGAAAGTAAGATATGCAGAAGTAAGAAAGGTAATAAGTCCCAAGGCAAAAGATAAAGGAAACGGACCAATTTAAATAACAAGAGCTAGGCAGAAACGTGCCTAAACTAGGCCAAGCACTCAAAACCACTGAGTCTGTGTCATGATTTGGGAGCTGCTTGGTAGCCCTAAAGGAAAAGCCCAGCACAGGTGTGATGGAAGCACATAGTTTTTAAGCAGGAGTTGAAAACAGCAGAGATGAAGACAGGAAAGAAAATGTGGGTTAAGATCCTTCAAAGCTCCGTAGATGTCACACTTAGGAGTCTGGGCTTTATTTGCAATCACAGAATACCAGGGAGAGATTAACCCTAGCCCTTTAATTCTTAATTAACTTATAGAAGTATTTTAATGTTTCCCAAAGTAGACACAGACAGACAATATTGATGTGTATTTAAAGACAGTTGAAAATGAAAAACCATGGATTGCAAGAGAGAACAAAGTCACAAGGAAATTGATGAATATTAACAAAGACCAGCATCAATAAGTATGATGTAGATAGAGATGTGCTTGTATTATTAGAAAATAACTCCCAGATAGATAGTCTGAATTATAGCCACACTGCAATCCACATTTGTTGTAACAGAAATGAATATCATTGTGTCATTTCTCCTTCAGCCATTAGGAGAATACATAGGGAGCTAGAAACATAAATCACTGGTGAAAATGTGATTTTGTTTTATATAAAGTATGATGAAAACTACAAGATGCCAATATTTTGTTGGTATTAGTAAGACAATTATTGAGGTTATACACCATTGAGTCTATGCAGAAGAGGGAATAAGAGATAGAAGGGACTGAAAATACGATACATTAGAGAACCCAACATCAAAGGATTTGTGTAAGATTTGTAGTAAGAATAATAAGAGGTAATGCAGTGAGGTACTGGGCTATATATACCCGTGATCTCAGCAATAATGAGGCCGAGGCATGAAGTCGGCCAGTTCTAGGCCAGTCTAGGCAAGAGAGCAAAAGAGACAAAGAGAGAGAGAGACTATGCCTCAGAAACTAAAAACAAAATAGTAATATTTTAATAATATCACTATGTATTATACAAATTATATTAATTATCTAGATTTTTCTGAAGGCTTTGCACTCAATATTTAATTATTAGGTCAATTCTCCTGTTGTGGATCCTGGAAAGGCAGCAACTTTAGTATCTTTCTCTCTCAAGAGTGCATACGGGTCTTGCAATTCTTTAACACTCTAACTACTCTGAGAGCACAGAGCATGGGAGTTGCATCAGCTAAAGAACTCACGTGTCTCCCCTTGATTTAAGGGGTAACGTGAAAGACCAAAAAGCTGAGCTCTTATGCTTAATCTCCAAAAGGGAAGAACACATCTTCCCCTAAATTTGGTGTTATCAAAAGGTTAGAGAACCTACCCCATTATAGTAGCACACACTTGCCCCAGACACTGAGTGAGATCACTTGATTTCAGGAGTTTAAGGCCAGTTTGGGCATCAAATCAAAGGGAGGTCTCGGCAAAAAAAAAAAAAAAAAAAAAAAAAAAAAAAAAAATCTTTTTTGGTTGGTTTTTTTTTTTTTTTTTAAAGTCAGGGCAAAGTCTAGAGAACCTGAAGAAAGGATGAGGCTAGTTTTTGCTATTGTTGTTTATTTAATTTTTTTCTGACACCACCAACCTGTGGGTGGACAACTCAAACCCTCAGCAGATTTTTAGACTAGTCGGTCTGGATTTAAGATCTTCCCGCAATTTTCTTAAAAACTGAAGTCCAATTTGGCTAAGTAAAGTAAAAGTCCCACTGCTGTTTATTTGTATATTTTAATAAGCTATATTCTGCTTTTGTGTGTGCGATAAAACCATCGAAGTTAATGGTTATAAGCTAAACTATATTAACAACTTACAAGTGACTTGATCGTTCACATGTATTATATCAAAGTGGATCAAGAGAACGTGAAAATGATGTAGAAAGAGGTAATCCCTATCACATATGGATAAAATACTGCAAGCTTATCCTGATGGATTATAGAAGTGGGGAGAATATTAAAGACAGATAATGAAATCTTGAATGGGTGACCGGGCACATGTAATAGGTCAAAAGTATCTTCTGTGTGGCAGGATGGTGAGATGGAGACCAACTAATCTCATCCTCGAGAAACATAGTCACTGAAGGGTACATAAGAGGCAGAGGTGATTTTTATACGGGACTGGAGTGGTCATGATACCTGCCCGACTCCTATTATTGAATTTTCTGATCTGTAACATAATAAACAACATGAAGGAAAAAAATCTGTGAGATGGGGTATTTGGAACTATCTAAAATTTGGTTGTGTGGAGAGATTCAGACAATCAAGGAAATTTATACACAGAAGAAATATTTCAAAGGGAAAATGATGAAGAGTTGTAGACAAAAGAAAGAGAGACCTCATAAAAATAAAGGAAAAAATAGTTGCAATTTCGCAATGCTGGTTCCTGAGAAAAACTAATATTTGAGGTGGTGACTGGAAGAAACATGTATCTGAGGTTTAAAGTTTGATCCCAGCAAACTTCACAAAAACTAACACCCCACAGTGCCCTGGAATGTGGGCAAAACTTCCTCTTAAGAGGAGGCCTCATAGTCATCATGGATTGATTGAACAGCCTAGCCAAGTGTCAGAAGTTAGCAAGTGCTCAGCAGGTCTTTCCCCAGGGGTCCTGCAGCAGTGAGTCTGTAGGAACCCCTATTGGTTCAGAACTGAGATCACACAAGAGTTGTTTTTGGGATTTTCTCTCTGTTATCGTGAACCTAAAATGTAGCAACTTCAAAAAAATGTCAAGTTGCAATAGAGACATTTTTGTCTTTGGAATTACACTTTGTCTTTCAAAAAGTTATCTTTGAGAAAAAAATAAAACTGTATTTGACTATTGAAATTCCACTAGGTGACATAAAGAAACTGCATATTTCAGAACTAAAAAATTGTTCATTTCTTTTCTAAAGTCAAATTTGAATAATGCCAAAGACAGAAAATTATAGCTAACTCTAATAAAAGAGTAAAAGTATAAATAATATAACATTAAACTGATGTCATTCCTGAAACGTTAATGAAGATACATAAGTATAACACATTTAGTCCTTCCTATTAAACATTTTTAACTAATATCAGCAACTAAAATTATATGGATCTCAAAGGCTGTTTTAACTTACTAACTCCCTAGCAGGACATACGGATCATATCCACACTATTCTAGAAGTCACATAGTGGGTGTCAATTTAAATTGAGGATGGGATGCATTTATGTACGATTCCAAAAGTATGTGAAACATTCTGGTGAAAAGTAATTACATTCGAAGTGCATTTGAATTAACCCTCTAAATTTAACTTGGAACAAAAATAATGAAAGCTTATTATATGCTCTAATGAATACAGTTTTATTCCCTGCTGTTTGGAAATGGATCTCAGTTCATGCCAAATAAGTAGATTTTCTGCGGTCCTGCCTCAAGAAGAGAAGGATAAAAGGCCTGTGTTCTTTTGAAGATAACAGAAATTCCCTACCATAAGCAATTCCCCACCTGTTCTGACTGGCAGTTAGTCAAGAGTTTGTAGATAAATTACCCCATCCCATACTCCCCTCTGGTTTTCCTCTTGCTTCATGATCATTTCAAGTAATGATAAATTTCTCAACCAGTTATATCATCGAGTCTTGAGCAATGTAATGCAAAAGTTATACTTTCTAAGCAAATTTTACATGGTTCCTGAATGGAAGAAAACCTTTTCTTCTAGATGGATACTTAAAACCCACACACGGTACGGAGGCATGTCAGAGCATGTCAGAGCATGCAGTCAAAGGATACAAGTCAAGCAATGGAGAGCAACACCCCAGATTGATGCCTAGGTCCATGGTCCTCAAAGAGTAAGATCTGCCACACCTAGGTCTTCTACTTATGGACTTCCAAGAAGCAAACCTTTGTATTTGTTCTGCACTTATTTTCTGTGAATTGAAACGTTCCTTCTTGCAAGGAAGAGAGAGATTCCTGAGACCCAGAAGCTAAGGAAACAGAGGATAAGGAAGCTCAGAAACCTTTAGTAACAAAGCACATACTGAAGTGTGTATAATTAATCAATCATTTTAGGGGCGGTGGAGAATCTCTAAAGTGGAGTTGCCTGAAATTTGGTCTAGGAGCTATAAGGATGCAGATGCACGAGTCATCGTGAACTTTGGGATGGATATTTCAGTGATGCAGCAGCCTTTGAGTCAGCCAAGCTCTTGTAACCCCTCACCAGGCTTCTGCAAGTAACTTCTATAAACCAAAAGCTAGACTTGGGTCAAAACGATGCTTCCATCTGCCATGGATGTCTTATCCAGGATGAGTAGACACTTGTTCACAGCTCCCAAAGGGTAAAAATATAGCACAGGCCAACTGCAAGTAGGATTTTATCCTTCCACAAATTACTACAGGTCTCTAAGCTAAATGTCACAGGGTAGTAATGATGTGTCCTTGGCATAAATAGTACATGATAGCAAGAGACATTTCTTTTATTGCTTTTCTAGTTGCAAAAAGCATTTTTCGAAATCAGTTACAGAGAAATAATGGGAAACTCTCTCATCATCTTACACAGAACAACTCTGAAATAGAAAAAAATCCAAACAAATAGCTCTGTTGTGAGACATGAAAGAATGCTGGACAATTTTACTCACATCCTAAACATACCTTCCCACAAAAGCGAGTTCTTTGTAGAGCTAGAAGTTACCCTCAAGTAGATGAGGCACAGCAGAGACTACTAATGTCCTGGGGATACATAAGTGTTTTTCTTTCACCCAGTAGTCATGCTAAAGTCATGTGAGTACATGTTGGCAGAAAGAATTCACCCTTCTTCTGTCTTAGTACATTTTGAGAGCCTAAATGCTCCACAGTCTGTCTGTGAAGAGGAAGAGAACAGTCATAGCGGACACTGTGGCATGCCACCACAGCAGCCTTAATGCAAGGGTTCTGCCCTTTTCTGAACAGAGGAGTGCATTATGGGAGAGTAGACAGGATGTGGGGGAGGAAATGGGAAGGGAGGACGGAGGGGAAACAGGTTGGTGTGTAAAATAAATGAAAAAAATTAATAATAAAAAAATTTGAAAAAGATTCCTTGTAAATACAGATAACAGGTCTTAGCAGTAGAGCAAGTTCTAAGCATGTGGCTTGTTCCTCCTCAGGAATAGCATGCATTTGATAACTATTTAGTGCAGATGTTAAAAGTCCAACCCAACCAACATCATACAGAAAGAACTTAGCCCTCACCTGTGTCACAGGAACAATTACGTCCTGTCTCCACAGTGTTTTCTAATGGAATCATCTCAGCAACACAGATACTGAATGCACCAACGACACTGTATTTGAACACTAGTTTCCCACCCACGCCCAAGAAAGTTCTTTGAAAGTGGTAGAAATAACAGGCCTTTCAATAACATTTATTTCAAATTGGCATAGTCGTATCAGAAACCTTGCAAGTAGCCTTTGCTGATCCCTACCCACAATTCTACCTGTTTCCATGGTAGTGCAAACCTCTCATTGCAGTCATAATCTTAGAGTAATTATGAAGAAAAATCTTAATGACATCTTGGCAAATTAAAAAAAAATGAAAGAAAAAATAGTTTTCCCATACATTCTTGCAACATCCATTTCTTTCTCTAGAAGAGTGGTTCTCAACCTTCCTGACGCTGTGACTATTTAACACAGTTCCTCACACTGTGGTGACCCATAATCATAGAATTATTTCATTGCTACTTCATAACTGTAATTTTGCTACTGTTACGGATCGTGATGTAAATATCTGTTATGCAGGATATGCGATCCATGATCACTGTATGGTTGTGACTCTACAGGTTGAAATCCACTGCTCCGGGAGGTTGGAACAGAAACAGGAGGAAGGAGAGCAAACAGAAAGAAAATGAGGGAAACACGAACTGCACAGAAATGTGCTTAGAGAAAATTCTTGAGAAAAAAATGAAAACTGGGTTTTCTAGCAGGTAAATACATCCTCATGAGAACTTCTTAGTAAGCCAAAGTGAACTGGAAATGATAGCACTGAACTCCAGTCAGCATTAGTGGCCATCAGTCATAACCGATAGCATCGTGCAGGCAGCATCCTGACAAACTATATTAAGCTCTTTCATTGTTTGCTTTTAGGATGTCACAGCAGAAATGTGTGTGTTTATACCAAAATAGTCAAGGTGACTTTAAGTTTCATTCTTTTTGTTTGTTTGCTTGTTTGTTTTAATTGCTGGTACTTAGCTTATACCCCATGTTTAAATTTTTTCATTTCCTATTTCCTGAAAGATGGAAAGATGATGGTGTCGTTTTTCACACAGTGTAGCAGTGTGTGAATTCTGCACCGTTCCTCTTTTCACCGCAAGTATGTAATTGTTTCTTCTGAGAACAGCAGTATCACTCATATTTTGATACTAAGACAGTGAACATTTGAAATGACTAAAACAAATGCTTCAGGAAGAAGCAAGTCATAGTCATTCATTTATGCAGCCATACCAAAACAGCTTGAGGGATGGCGAAGGTTGGGGGATTGACACTGCTGTGAGCTGTGCACACTGTACATGTTTGATTCAATGACTGTGACAAGCAGGGCACTGAGTGAGTTGCACATCCCAGAGAATAGCCTCAGCTGTTTAAACTGGCGGCTTAAATGTAAATGATGTGCTTATAACCACATATATGTCTTTTATAAGGAGTGTCTCCAGCGAGGCTTACTCAAAGCAATCATATTTCATGTGAAACAATATAGAACATTTGAAGTGAGCTGAAACCACAGATGAGCCAGAGTAAGTTTTTTCCCGAATTGTCACTTAAGAAAGCAGGATACAAAGACATAAAGAAAATGGAAATGAAAATAGAGAAAGAGGAAGAGAACAAAGGGGAAATGGTTTTCTGTATAAAAGTAACTTGGAAACTTGCAGGGGACTATCATGCTCCCCAGGAGGACAGTAAGCACATAGGAGAGACTTCTCACAGTTTGATGGAATCAGTGGGTAAACTGACCTCCCTCACTCAAAAGCCATACTCCCTATTATCTTCCTGTGTACTATTATTTAATTATATTTGTAGGCAGTACCCAAATATTTAGCATTTCTTGAATATTCCTTCTATAGCTTTTATCTGATTGTAGACAACTACAGAGTTCAAAATATAAAGTGGTATCAAAATTCTACTTCCATGAAATCACACAATACAGACTATGCAGTACTTTTTTCTGCAAACATTATAATTTCAGATTATTCATGTGTGAGACCTGATAGGGCTCCAGCATTTAAGGAGTTAATTCTTCCCTACTTTCACTAACACTGGTTGCTTACAACTGTTCTTCATGTAGAAGACTGGACTTGCCCAATGATTCATGACATTTGGGACAGCCAGGAGCCAATATTTAGCTGATGCCGAATACAGACGGCCAGCCTTTGGACTTACCTAGGGATGACGCTGTGATGTGATGCTACCCTGAATGGAACCCGGAGTAGATTGTATTGTGTTTCATTCTTTCATTGTTGCTCTTTTGTGAGGCTTACTACCTTACTGTTCTCTTTAAGAAAACATTGTCTGAAAAAATTGCACCGGACTGTTCCACTTCTAAGATCACATTGCTAAGGGTCATTTTTTTGGATTCCGCACACATCTCAGGTAATGTTTTTAGGACAAATATCCATGGAATGCCATGGGAGTATGATTGTCCATATTTGCACTTGAGCACAAAATGTGTATTTTAAGGGGATGTAGGGATGTATTGTTTCTCTAGTCTGTGGATTATGTATAGGAGACCTCTTTCAAAAGGACTGTGGAATAATCAGGCTATCGTTGAGTATCATACAGACTCTGAAGGGAGAAAATGAAGATGCAGGGAAATTCAGCACCAATTTATGCCAAGGAGCCAGAGAACTGCTTTGTCAGGTTTAAAAGAATCTCTTGCTCTCCACAGCTGGAGGGCTGACAGTTCTTTAACACAAATTAGGACCTCATCCAAAGAGCAGAAAAAATTTGGAAAAGATTGAACTCTTGGCTTTATGAAAGTCGTAAGCTATAGTCAAGGTTGTAATAAGGAAGTGGGTACCAAAAACCTGGGTACGGATTGGATAGATATACGAAGACAGATATTTTTAATGGCCAAAATGTGGGGGGCAGGGAAGGGAGGTTTATGAACCTGCTTTTCTGGCATTAGAAAATATCTAGATTGATTTGAAGACTATGCCAGTATAATAACCACAATCTTTTCACCTGGTCTAGAATAAAGGATTAAGATGTGGATAACTGAATTGAGCCAGTGCAGGGATTTTGCTAAGTTGATAGAAGACAAAGTGATGAAGACTGTCAAGGATACTGTTGGGTGTGATAAACTATAGGTCTAAGGCATGCAAAGTACAAAAAGATACCATGGAGGAGGTGGGTAGGAGAGATAGCATTCTACCCCCCAAAAAATACTGGAACTTATCAATATTTATACAACTTTTCAAGATGAAGATCTAAGGAATAGTCCATCAACATGGTGAATGAAACTCTATCTTGGCTCTAAAATATGTGGACACTAAAGTAGGCTATTAAAATATTCTCAAGGTTAAGACAGTTTCCAGATTGAGAGTAGTGTCGTTAGATGCTCACCATTTACTTATCTAACGCTGCCATGTATCTTTCATTGTTGTAGAAGTTTAACAATAGATCACAGATTCTACTACATTTGTTAAGACAGGGACCCCTGCAGCCCAGGCTAGCCTTGAACTTAATGATGACCTTGAGCTTCTAATTTGTCTAACTATATTTCCAAAACGCTGTAATTATGGAAAACAGGAAAGCACCACCACACTTAGTTTTATGAAATACTGGTTGTCAAATCCAAGGCTTTGTGCTTAATAGGCAAGCACTCTACAACTTAGAGTTCCCAACCCACCAATCACGTATTTCTCTTTAGTGTAAGTCAATCTATAAATCTCAAGTATTTGCAGATAAAAAGCAATATTTCTCAAAATTATTCAGGAGCACTTCAAATTTTAAACAGACTGCAGTAACTTAAGAATCAGCAGATATTGTTAAATGGTGAGTGTGGGTTTTATTGTTCAAGGTTTTCTGAAACTTTGAAATTATTTCTAAGTGATTGTTTTAAAAGTGAATCAGAAACACCTCTTATAATGTTGCTAAGTACAAGATGTACTTTATGGCATCATTGTAGTTTGCATGCACTCAATAAAATTTTATCTTTAAATAAATCTTTGCTGCATGAACATAAGCAAAAGTTTAACATTTCTCTGCTAACAAAATCTAAGGACCAGTTGCTTCAACTACTTCAAACACTCAAATTCACAACCTGGATGTAACATTGCATCTGCCCTTATGATTGTACAACATACACAATTTAAGTAAGGAACTTTAGGGGAGAACGTGTATTTATAGAATGTGTGTGTGTGTGTGAGAGAGAGAGAGAGACAGAGAGAGACAGAGAGAGAGAGACAGAGAGAGATGTATTTTTGGACAGTGTATAACTGAATATCTAAAAATAGCCTGAGATTACTCTACAAATTAGACTCTCTCCAAATTAACGATCCTCCTGCCTCAGCCTCTTTGGTTCTGACCTAAGCATTACATTATATTGTCCTGTGTTATTACACCTAGATAGCTCTTTAAAATATTTAAAGCAAATTGAGGTATTTTTTTTCCTCTGATTTCACTGTGGCTTTGATTAATATAACCATTATTTCTCTTAAATTGTATATCTGATATATCTCCTTAATGCAATATACAAGAAAAATCTTTCAAAAAGTGTCACGGGCTTTAATCAAGCAATTATCTCTAACAACACATTCAAAACTTTTAGAGATAGTAAATATTGGTTGGGTTAATCTATATCCATATAGATTTAATCCTGAACTTTCTTAAAATATGTTTTATATGAATTAAACAAATGTCCAACCATTTGCACTTGAATTTTTCATGTTTAAAAAGGACAATAAAATATCTTCTATGGTTACGAGTGAGATTTACAGCTCTTCAATAAAACAACGTAATCCACAGTTGTTTCTCAATCAAACACTAAAAAGTAGTTGAAAGATACTCATGATTTTTCAATGACTGAGAAACAGAACAATTGAGTAAGTCATATATTTTGAGTTATAAAACTTTTTAACATTGAATTACATACTACCTGTTTTCATAGAATAAACACAATGTACATTAAATAGTCTGTCTTGAAATGGCCCCCAAGCAAGAGTGCTGTGCATCCTGACAGGCACCACTGTGAGGAGGGATCAGGCGATAGAGAGATGGGAGTGAGAGGAGGCAGAACTGTGTTCTCTGTGGAATGAGACGGAACTGGGGATGTGACAGTGTTAACAAACTGGTGTGAGGACGGGCTAAGGTCGATGGAGGATCATGCCATTGCCCAGTGTGGTTTCCTGGACAGTGTGCAGCATCCGGAACTTAAGCAGATGAAATCTCAGCCCCCCAACTAGTTGCCCCACCTAGCTCTGGGCAAAGACAACAGAGACCCGGGATGCAGAAGAGTCCACATTCAAGATCGGACCTCGTGGAAGGACCACTGAGTCCTATCATGTTGCTAAGGGCCATGCCTGGATCCATGATCTTACTGTAACCAAGTCTGTGTTGATATTTATGGCCTGTGTTACCACCAAGGGCGGGAGGATGTCTTTGCTGCTGCCTGAAGCCGTGTTGATGTCGGAAAACCAAGATGCATCGGAGGGCCCTGTCTGGGCCTGTGGCCTTACTGCAACCAGGAACCCTGCTCTGGTAGCGCTGATGACAGAAAACACATGGAAGCCCATGACACATGTTGCTGTGGACCACAGAGAGCTACAGTGATATTGTTGAGTCCAGATGCACAGTTGAGAAAGAGGGACATGGAAGATTACTATGACAACCTTTACCTCTAGTCCACTCCCACCCCCAAAACTAGTAACAGTTTAAATAGGAACCCCTCAAAGAAAACTGTGATAGGATGCTGAAGTGACATGCTCCACAGCAAGTGTCTTCAGGCATGAGTGCAGGAGGGGAAGGATTCAGTTCTATTTAAGAGATAGGCCACTGAGAGTTTGTCCATGCTCCAGGGAGTATATAGATAACACAAATTGGGTTGTTTTTATGGGGGGAGGTCACAAGAAGGGGTGGACAAGGAAATAATGGTAAGAGAATGTGATAGAGGTGTATGATGTAAAAATCAATACAAATTTTATGTTGGAAAATAAGTAAGCAAACAGTCTTCTGAAATGACATTTACCTACTTTAGAAATAACACACCACACAGGGTGTTGCTTCCAGACCACACTTACCAGCCTCCACAAGAAAGAAGTATTCACTAACGCTTTGTTCACAGGTAAAGATGATATTTGTCATTTTCTTTTAAAAAAAAAAACGTAGCTGGTAAAACAGAGTTAAGCAGCTTTTACTGTCACTATGGAAACAAGGACTATAATATCCTCAAATAAAAATTTTTAAGAGAATAAACAACGTGTAAGTGAAAATGATAAATTCAGGAGAGAATCTGGAGCTACTCTGCAAACATGCTAATAAAGCCAAGAGCTCCTCCAGCACCTGGCTTTGCCTCTCTAGTTCACTGCTTATCGTCATGCCAAGGCATAGCAGGTGCATGATAAATACTGATTAGACATGTGATTGATACAAAAGGCATACTAACATACCTTTATCCTATTTTCATGAACACACCTTGCATAAGACTAACCTTTGCTAAATACATTCTGGTGGCATACTTGTCAATGAATGAAGACCAGCTTATTTTCTATCACGCTTTGTATATTGTGTGTGTTTATATAAGCCGCCATCATTATTATCACAAATTAGTTATCGCCTCACAGTATAGAGCAGTATGGAATGAAAGATGATCTCTCTTACAAATGTCTGGCTGGGTTCCAAGAAAACACTTAGGAAATTACAGCAGACGAATTATCAGGCTCGTAACGGGAAGCGATGCTGATCGGGATAGCCCCATCACCTTCCTCTTTATCACAGCAGAATGAAAATGAAATACCTACAATCTTCAAAAACAGTCAGCCTTGGGAGGTTGCCATCTTGAGTTACTTAGCAGAACCCACTTTTTCAGCAATACCACATGGACAAGCTGCAGGCGTGCCTTGCTTTGCATCCTAGTGGTCTAGAGACAATTATGGAGGAGCAATCCATACTCCAGTTAGAAAAGACACTTTACCTGAAAGGCCTAGATTTGGATTATATGAATACTCGTACAGAAATATCACAACCCTAAGTCAGTTTTTAGATGGCACAATTGGGTCTCAGAAGTAACAACCTGTAACAACACACAGCTAGTATATAGTAAAGTAACAATGTCTAACAGGTCTACCCACTCTGAATGCATGAACTTATTATAGGACAGAATTATGAGTCTAGCTTAACTATTTGATTATTATTCTAGAGATCAGCACCAATTCTAATGGAAAGTGACTCTGATCCACTTTCATGGGTACATATATTAATAGCTGCAGAAAAAATGAGGATGCATTTAAAAATGTAGCCTGCCTGGTTAGAATTTTCCTTGGATAGTCAGTTTGCTTGGAAAACTTTCATCCTCTGATTGGCTAACCATTCAGCTACTCAGCTTATCTAAGTCAGTTGATGGAGAAGCTACAGCAGTATCTAGAGATAAAGCTAGATACCCCTCATGGTGACTTACAGCACACTGTGAGGATATTTAATACCCAGTCATGTACAGAGATTGCATTACATCAAACTTTATATAAAAATTGCAGAAAACAATTTAAGCCACATTGAACTTAATTCATCACCTCACACTATGCACTTCTGCTTTTTGTTTCAGAATTGGATGGAGTATAATTTTGCCTTTTGCACTACAATCATGCATTGCATTCCATTGTGCATGTGCTTTCTTTTAGCATTTCCAGAAGGCAGTGGTAATCCCCACTCCTTAGGAAAGCCTCCAATCCGTCATACCTTTTAAACAAAATATCCACTTATCTAACTACAGAGCCTATAAGAGAACACAGAACGTACTCAGCCTTCATCTCTGCTTTAAAGCATCCTGTCCTCTATATTCCTACATCACCTACTCATTTTCGTGGACTAATTGTTGGGATAGACTCAGCGGCTGAGGACAAAGATGTGCAGTTGTCCATGTGTAATCATCAATTCAGAATAAAAATACTGAAAAGCAAATTTTCATAAAAAGATCAATCTAAGTTCACCTATTGAAAAATGTTATGACAGCTAATGTTAAAAAATTAATTTCTAGTGTAGCATCCAGAGAAAGAATACTATCTTAGCACAAGCTCCAGGTATTGCCTTATGCTATCAGTGTATGATAAATAACTGCTCCTGCTTTTCTACTTTCACTACTCGAGTGTCATTAAAATTTTAAATATTCACAAAAGAGACAGCATTTTCAAAATATACTTGCTAAATTTTGGGAAGGAATACAATTAAGTTTTCTCTGACAACAATTCAGTCTGGGATTTTTTTTTCTGGGAACTGAAAATGCAAAGATAAATAAGATGGTGTTGCCATGATCTCCAGAGAGAGACAGCTGCAAACACTTAATAACAGAGTTTCCAGCAAAGTCAAAACTGCAGTTTGTTCCAAGGGCAGTGAAAAAGCAGAAGATAAATTAGTTGCTTCTGCTTGGAAAGTCAGGAGAGAATACAGCAATACTTGAGCCGAGCCTTGAAGGCTGGCCAGGATTGTACCAGACAGACAAGAAGGCAAGGGATTTCAGATAACAATGTAAAGCCTCCCACCCCCATTCCTATTCACCTTTATTCTTATGGCTTCCTTCTATATTTTGGATTTTCTTACATGGTCACTCTTTAACTGGGGGCCCTACAATCTCATCTCTACTCTGCAGAGATTTAGAAATTTTACTATGGCATTAAATTTTCTAGGCAGATATGAACAGGTACTTATTCATGCCAGATAAGACATGAAAAGAAAAAAAAAATCCCACCCAAATCAAGCTCAAGGAAACAATGAGTTTAGTTGGGATTGCTTAGCTTTGTTGAACCCATGGTAACGAAGGGTGTGACAGTTCTTGATCATTTAGCCTGATATATAAATAAGATGGATTAATATGTGATTAAATTAAAATCCTAGTGGCAAATGTAGTTACTTCCTTAAGAGATTTTGGTGAAGCAGTCTCTGAGACCCCAATTATAGCACAGGATATTGCTGTTCATAAGAGATTAATGCTAAAGTCCTTTGTTGCTGTACATGGGAAATCCATCCAGAACTGAGATGGTAGCCCAGCTTCTGATTCTGTCCCATACAAGATGTCCCTATAGCCATGTGGTGGACTCCACTCATCAAAGACTAATGATACTCCATGCCACATAGAATATGATTGACGTGCTATTCTCCTCATAAATACTTCACGGTCAGGAACACTAGGTTTGTTTGCTTGCCATATTCACAGCCGTAAAGTGCCATTGTTATCACGGCAAGAAGGCGTTCCAAAGCACATGAAGGATAGCCATGTGTGGATGGTCACCATGGTGTCTCCATGGGCCAGATGGTTTACCTTCAGTTGTATATCTTGCCGGCCATAGTATGGCCGTGCAAAGTACATGGAGAAGAATATCCATGTAGAGATGGCCACCATGGTTGTTCCACAGTGAGAGGGCATTCTTCAGTTACACTTCACATCACTAGCAACAGCCCCCCAAGCATCCCTCCAAAGCTTTGACTCTCCTTTTTCTATCCATATTATTCTTAGGCTTGGTCTTTTCATGGTGTCTCAGATTTCATGGATTTTTTGTTTAAAAGAATTTGCTGGATTTAACATTTTGTTTGACCAATGAATCCATTTCCTCTATCGTATCTCCAACTCCTGAGATTCTTTCTTCTATCTCTTGCGTTCTGTTGGTTATGCTTATATCTGCAGTCCCTTTTCGTTTACCCCCTTTTTCCATTTCCAGAATCCCTTTGATTTATGTTTTCTTTATTGCTTCTATTTCAGTTTTCAAGTCTTAAAATGTTTCCCTCACTTGTCTGATTGTTTTTTCTTGTCTTTCTTTGCTTTCTTTAATGGATTCGTTGATTTCTTCCAATTTTTGTTTGTCTTTTTCTCTATTTCTTTAAGAGAATTTTTTATTTCTTCTTTAAGTGTTTAGACATGAAACAAAGGATAACCAGCCTATAGTCCATGACCACAGAGAAGTTAGGTAACAAGGAGAACCCTAAGAAGGACATACATGGATCCCCTGGGAAGGAGAAATAGGCACAATTTCCTGAGTAAATTAGGATAATGGGGGGGGAGTGGGGAGCATAAAAGGGAAGTGGGGAGGGTTAAAGGGAGTATGTTGGAGAACATGAGAAATTGGGAAGGTGAAGTTGGGGGAAAGACAGAAAGCAAGCATGAGGAAAGAGATATCTTGATAGAGGGAGCCATTAAGGGGTTAGGGAGAAACCTGGCAATAGGAAAATTCCAGGAATCTACAAGGATGGCCCCAGAGAAGAATCTAAGCAATAATGAAGAGGAAACCTTAACTGGCCTTCCCCTGCAATCAGATTGATACCTTAATTGTCATCATAGAAACTTCATCCAGTGACTGATGAAAGTAGATGCAGAGATCCCCAGATAATGCAAGAAAAGAGGTAAAGACCATGATTGGGAAACCCACAGAAACAGCTGACGTGAGCTAGTTGGAGCTCACTGACTCCACACTGATAGCTAGGGAACATGCATAGGTCTGAACTCGGCCCCCTGAATGTGGGAGACAGTTGTGCGGCTTGTGGGGCCCCTGGCAGTGGAACCAGTATTTATCCCTAGCACATGAACTGGCTCTTTGGAGCCCATTCTCTTGGAGGGATACCTTGCTCCACCTAGATACAGTGGGGAGAGCCTTGGTCCTGCCTCAAGTGATGTGACAGACTTCACTGACTCACCATGTGAGGCCTCACTCTCTCTGAAGAGTGGATGGGGTTGGGGTGGGGGAAGGCAGGGGGAGCAGGAACAGGGGAGGGAAAGGGAACTGGGATTGCTAAGTAAAATTTTAAAAAGTGTTTTAAAAAATAAGATTTAAAAAATAGGCACCAACATACACCTCATGGACTTGTATTACTAGCTTTTCTAATACTCTGATAGTGGGTTCTTTTTTGCTTCTAAGTTAGACACAAAAAGTAAAAATATTCCAATGTGTAAGTTACTTAGAAAATGCACTACTTGAATAGAAGATATGGTTTTGTGCTTCACATATACTGGTTCCTATTGTAAATTAGAAACACTAATTAATATTTGTCGAAAACAAATTTGAATTTCTGGATAAAAACACATCAAAAACAATTAGCCCTCTCCCAGTGGTAGAAGTTTTAAGGATGAAATGAAAGAGTGATTGACTCTAAGCTGTACGTGTTCTTGTCACCAGTGACTCACTCATCCTTTAAAATACTCCTCCGTTTTTAAATGTAATCAAAGCTGAGCATTATAGCAGTAAATTAATATTCCCTGATATAACAGACTGACTGAAAGCATTTTTCTTTTGTTTCCAGTGCCAATCAAAGGTGTCAAGATTAATATAACATGGATAGATGAGTAGATAGGTAGATAGGCAGACAATGGATAAAATTCAGGCAGGATGAAATTGATGGTAATTGAGACAAAAATAACAACACATTAAAATCATAAGTGAATTATAGTTATTATAGAAAGCACTTACAATTGAGACAATTACATTCTCTACAGCAAAATTTTTGACTATTCCATCTTTTTATTAGACGCATAGATAATATTTTTCTCAATTAATTACTTAAACATGCCCCAAAATGCATAGTATCACTAATTATTACTTTAATCTATATCTATCAAAATGTTCCTCCAAATATTTTGCTTCTTTTTCCTATCTAAACAAAGTTGCTATAAGAAAGATTTCTAGGGCCTTCACAATGGCTGATGGGTGAAGTGACTCCAACCCATGCCTAGCAACCTACGCCTGACACCTAAGATCCACATAAAGATGGAACTAACTCCACATAGCTGGCCTCTGCTCTCCACATTGCCCCCCCAAATGCACATAACTAATAATAATAGTCAATCTTAATACTGCCTAAATATGAGTGACTTCCAGAAGCTAAAATTCTGCTTCTAATTTTCTATTTTTTTTAAAAAAAGTGTATTAATATTTTATTATAAGAACTTGTAAATTTAACTCTTTTCATAGACCTATTTACTTTTATTTTGTGTTTGTTTGTTTAATTTGCAAGTATGTATGTGCCCTTGGCCAAAAGGGATTACTTGGTTCCTGATACTAGAGTTACAGATGGTTGTGAGCCTCTATGTAGGTGATAGCTATTGATCTGAAAGTCTTCTTTATGAGCAGAGAGTGCTCTCAACCATAGAGCCACTACTCCACCTCAGAGACATTGTAAATTAAAAAATCACATATTTAAATTATACAGTTCCAAACTCTATAAAAACACAATGAACTTCTATTGAGTTAGAATAGCCATTGTGAAATTGTGGGGGTTCATACTGTACTTTTACACTTTCACTATCAAATATAATGTTATACCTTAATCCGCAACAAAAATTAGAAAAATTTATGCAAGATGATGTGGCATTCCCTTCTATATGCTTTATTACCATTGGTTAATAAGGAAGCTGTGTTAGCTTATGGCAGGGCAGAATAGAGCTGAGCAGGAAAGTTAAACTGAATGCAGGGAGAAAGAAGGCAGAGTCAGGGAGATGCCACGTAGCTGTGAAAGGAGACAGACACCATGTAGTCACCCAAAACGTAAGAGGTAACAAACCATGAGCCTCATGGTAAAATATAAAATAATACAAATGGGTTAAAGATGTAAAAGTTAGTTAAAAAGAAGCCTGAGCTAATAGGCCAAAGACTATGTAACTAATATTAAACCTCAGAACGGTCATTTCATAAGCGACTGCAGGAGCTAGTGAGCAGGACCCAGTGGGTGGAGAGAAGTCCAGTGGGACCAGTGGAATGGGAATCTTTGTAGCTACAGCAAAAGTTAAAACCAAAATAACAATTCCGATCCCCTTCCACGACCCAAGTGTCCATTACCCTCACTCAGACTTTCTTTATCACCTTATATTTATTATTTCTTTTTTCTCCTTATATGTTATAGCATAACACATGCTTATTTGTTTACACCTTCTCTCTCTCTCTCTCTCACACACACACACATGCACACGTACACATTCACAGGCTAGAAGGGGAGCATGTAGGGTTTTTTTCTGAGATTGTGTAGCCTTACTTAATATTTTGCATTATCAGTCCATCTATTTTCCTGACAAATTTGTGATTTCCTTTTAGCTCTCAATACTCTTCCATTTTATATGTGTGTCATATTTTCATCATCCACTCATTTGTTGATAGACGGCAATGTTGGTTCCATTTCCTTGCTATAAGGAATGAAACTGTCAGCAAATATGAATGTGTAAGTCTATAGGTGGAGACTTTTAGAATCTTAGCACGCCATGATCTGAATATGCTTGCCGTCACATCCATTCCTATGCTGAAATCCTCATCCAATGAGATAACCTTAAAGAGAGGGTCACGTGAAAGCACATTAAGTCATGAGGACAGAGGCCTCATTAGCTAGATTAATGACCTTACAAAAAACTCTGGAGTTAGTCAACCCTTCAATCACATGGTGATGGAGTCAGACACAGTATATAAGGCAGGGGATCTACCTGAATCTTGATCTTGAAAAGTAAGTCTCCAAACTGACAGATAAAACCTCGTTCTCTATAAACTACTCAGTCTGTAGCATTTTTATTAGAGAAACAGAAATGGACAAAGAGACACAGCTCCCCTAGTGAATAAAATGAGAGGGATGGAGATGCCAGAGCTTACACAAATGTGAAGGAAATAGGGACATAAACAGATGCACATTCTTCCTCCACAATTTTAACTAACTTACCAAGGGGACACCAAACCTGGTTCTAACTTTCTACCCACTCCTTGTACTATTTCTTATACGATGAATCTGATACTTTAGTCTTTGGAGACATACATTAGGCTTTAAGAAAAACTACATTTCCCTCTAATTTTAAAAATCTCAAAACTGTAGGACATTTTTATCTCTTCTTTGGAAGGAGAAAGACGACATTCTCAAATGTCAGCTGGATCACACAAATGACTCTAGAAAAAGCAGGACAGCAAATGTTTATTTGATTTAGAAAGGGGGATGCTTAGGAGGAGAGTATTTATGTCACATAAATGAAGTGCTGGGTTGGATCCCCAGCACATAAAATAGAACAACATAATCACAATTAATAAATAAAAGAAAACTTACTAAACTATGGAAAACTAAAAGCCCCACAGAAATATGCATGGCATACCCATTCTCCTAACTTGAGGCAAAGTGACCAAGCCCTGTCTATCAGCACAATGAGGTCCCACTTTGTTCCAAAAAGACACTACAGGCAATGAAGGGGTAAAATTCTCACTCAAGCAAATCAAGGGGGAAGTCATATCTGAATATGAAGCCTCTGAGATGTTTAAGCATGATGAAGTAATGGCAATAAGCAAACATGCCAAAAGAAGCACTCCAGAAAAAGGTAAAAAACATCATCAAATAAGAGAAAATGGAACATTTTATAAGCATGAGCAGGGACACACAGTTTTAAGGAAGAACCATTTGAAGATAGGAAATATGAATAATGTATTGCATGTAGTAAAGAATCATGGGGTCCTTTGGCCAGCAGAAGATGAAGACTGTCGGAATAGCTATGCCTCATTGAAGTAACACATGGACAGCCCCCCATCGTATGACACGTAATACATCAAAAATGAATATCATTTTTCTTCTCCCAAGCAACAATTCTCTCCCAGTTTCCATGTTATTATCTGGCCCATTATCCCCTTCAGTTCTGCAAGGTTTGCTGGATTATGGTTATTAAGCTCAGCTGTGGATTTAATTATATCAAAAGCTCTCTGGGGTAATATGTATTTCTTTTATACCTTCTACACGTGACAAAAGCATGCTGCTCATGCTTTATAAGTATTCTTAAGATTGATAACAATTTTATCCCATACTTAGCCATGATGAGCAAATACCGCCACATTAGAGACCCTTTTAAGGGTTACCAATAATATCAATATTGAATGACCCGACCTTAGAAACATGTCTGGAATTTAAAGAGTCTAAGTCATATATAACTGAAATTTATCTACAAATCACTTTTGTGTAGATAGAATGAACTTGTCGAGGTTGGATCATATTTTTAGCGTCTGATACCACTGCTGATCCTGTGATTCAGTTCAGTGTGGTCCTAAGGAGTAAACTAGACATTGAAAGTTCATTACTATTGTGAGTGCTAAGTGCTTATTTCTCAGCATTACAATGTTCATTACACACCGAAAAATATATAGAAATATATAATCTTATTATTATTTGGTTGCTCTGTTGTCTTGTCCTCTGTGTTAACATTAAAATCAATGAGAGATCACAGAGAGAACAAGTCATCCATCGCTGTTCTGGAAATCAACTGGAGCTGTTACACACCTGTTGCTAAATAACATCTTAAACACGTTCCATTGAGACCCGGATAATCCTGCAGAAATGCTGCTTTGAACCTCTGTGTAGGTAGGAACTATGTAAATATTACACACTGCTCTGAGGAAGAGGTTTTATTTATGTGGTTTTTTTTCTGAAGATATCACACTGAATATATCATTTTAGAATCGTTTGGATTGGTGAGATGGCTCAGTGCACAAAAGTACTCAACACTCGAGCCTGGGAACCTGTCCCCAGAATCTACATAAAGATGGAAAGAGAAAACCAAATTCATAAAGTTGTTCTCTGATCTCAACACACACCCCATGTCCCATACAAAAAAAATGAAGCTTTGAAAAATCAGGGGCTGGAGATATTGTTCAATGCTTGAATGTTCATTGCTGTTGCAGGAGTGCCATGTTCAATTCTCAGCAACCCTGTTGGACTGCCTACAACCACCTGTAGCTCCAGCCCCAGGAAGGGTGGTATCCCCTTCTGGTCTCTGTCAGCCCCTGCCTCATGTGCACCTACCACATATTGAAAGAGGAATCAATCTTCAAGGAAAAGTCTACTAACTTAATCAAAGTCACAGTGCTAAAAATTGGTTCACACACAATCCCGTGTTTTAAAGTCTTGTCTTGCTTTACAGTATTCTCAGATAACAGCAGTTGACTATGTAGGATCCTACAAGACACAAATAAAGTTTCCTCTGAGCTTAAGTACTCACATGTTATCTTTAATATATACACCATAATTTAATGATTTCTCTTAAAATCACACTGAATATTCTATTTTTAGGAAATAAAATATAAATAAAATTTCATTTAGAATTATGGGTTTCTCAGCAATATTAATCAAACAGTTTCTTGGTTAATTTTTAGGTCATCTTCAAAGCTGTTTCAAATCCATTAGGAATGCTTAATGGAACTATCTCTTTGACTATAGGTCTCTTCCTCCCTCCCTTCCTTTCTTCCTTCTTTCCTTCCTTCCTTCTTTCTTTTTGTGAGACAGGATTTCTCTGTGTTGCCCTGACTACTCTGGAACTCTTTCAGTAGACCAGGCTGGCCTCAAATTCAGAGATCCACTTGCTTCTGCTTCCTGAGTTGTATTTATATCAACCCACAAAATTTCAAATACATTGAAGTAATAACCTGCTCCTTAGTGGCCATTGTTTTGTGCAGTGGTCCCTGTTTCTTCCATCGGGTAATGCCAAGCACAGTGAAGCTTTCCTAAGCGGTCTATTATGTTCCATTTTCAGATTACAATTTCAGAATCAAAATGTAGCATAGGCATTGACTGACTTGGGGAGCAAATCAGCTCAACATGATCACGAAGGAGCTGGAGAAACTCCCTCCATGCCAGCCCTTTTATTCCTTCCATTGTGACAAAAGAAAAAGTTATTCTTTTAATTATAAAAGATAGGTATGCATCTACCTTAAAAAGATAAATATTTATTTATATCAACTATAATTTCAACCACTCAATAGATAAGGAACAAATACAATGAATTAAAATATTGAATATGTAATGCCTTCGATCCAAAATATTTGTCCCTTTGGGTTGTGAGATGACCTTTCGGTTTTTCAGTTTTTATTTTGTTTTGTTCCTACTTTGTTTTCACGTTTATAAAATTATAATGTGATGTTAAAATCCCTAGAGATTGAGCCACAATCTTCAGTATTTTGCAGTGTGCTTTCAGAACTTCTTTTGCCTAAGCAACAGCTTCCACGTTCTTGCCATCTATCTCAGTTCCATGCAGAAGTTTATAGACGTTACTTTCATCTTCTGTCTATAGATTTCATCAAACTTCTCATTCTGGGCCACAGGGTAGTGGTTCTTCCTGTCACCCACAGTTCCTTTTCTCATGAAAGGGGAAATGGACTGGTCCAGGATAGATTTGGGAACCGTTGAACGTAGAAGGGAAAGTTTGGTGGGGGGAGAGGGTGAGATGTTGTAATTAAAATCTCAAGAAATTATTTTAACAAAGAGTGTGCTAAAGAAAATATCATTATATTCTGCTTACAAAGAATAGTAATTCAGTATAAAAACATAGAAAACAGAAAAGCAGGAAATAAAAATGGAGGAAAAGGGAGTTAGGATTGGATTCAATCATCTTGTTGCCGACAGCTGGTGTATCCTGCCTTCTCAATTGTAGGCGTGCATGCTGCAGTTTGGCAGTAGCAATAAGTTATGTTTGGAATTTTCATCTAATTCTTTTTAGTTAACTGGTTTGCTGACTTTCTTCCTACATTTTTTTTTAAAGATAGGATTTCACTATGGAACTCAGCCTGGTTCACACACATGATTGTCCTTCCTCAACATCCTGAATTTTTGGAGGACAGACCTGTGCTACCAAACCTGGCCCTTGAACTAATAGTTTCCAAAGAAGAACACTATGGGCTCACCGTAAATTACTTTTGTAAAGAATCCTCCACACTCCAACAGAGTGCAGACTGGTTTTTAATAGAATTGCTTGGAAATAGTTGTGGGCTTTTTTTTAACATATTTGCAAGTGGAGAGGATTCCTGTAAATAATAAATATATCCTAAATTCTTCTTGTATATCTATCTACCCCAAGCAATAGTAAATAATAACACATTAATTGTGTACCAGACACTGATCTAAGTGATTTTCACAAATGTTGGCATTGAGGTACTCACAGTCAATTTCTTTTTAATGATAAGGAAACTAAGACTTTCCAAAATGACCTGGCCGAGGCCACCATGACAAATGAGTGACAGAATGTGGATGACATCACAGGTAGTCTGACTTTTGGTACCAGGCTCTTAGCATCTACACTCTATATTAAATTTGAACAGCATGTTTTCTCTTAAATAAGAAATACTGACTCCAGTATTAGGCTGCTAGGGCAAACTGGGTTCCTTAGGTTATCTATCCTTTTATAGTGGTAGTTGACAATAGCAAAATTGTCCTTTGACAAGGTTGAACTATTATTTTTCAATAAGAACATATTGAAAATAAATTTTAGCATTTGAATTTAGACTTTCTGACACATATTTTTATTAGATAATATCATTATGCTTCCAATTGCATGTGATTTCCAGAGCTTTCTCTATGCTGTTGAACTATGATTGTGCAACCTCTTCTACTCAACCCACATTTGAAAAGAGGACTGTGTGTGAGCAGGGATAGAGTATTCCACTTTTCTGTAAAGTGTCTGAAAACTAGACCTTTGTTTAAATTCAACTAGATGTGAGCACAAACAAATCTTCAGATGTACTATTGGCTTGCTGATGTCTAAATAATCTACATGTGGTGGCTCATACTCTCATGATGATCACAAATTAAATTTAGCTACTAGAAACTAGCAAATGGAAGTTTTCCTAAATTACAGTGAAATAATTTATATTACAGAGCAAAAGGTTACAGAAAAGGAAAACATTCCTTTTAAAAGACAAATAACTTTATCTGATTTTGTAAAAGAGTTTTGCCAAAACATGCCTGAAGTATCTCTTCATTGCCTTATTTTGCTTAGAAGTAAGTGGCAGAAGCAAAAGAGAGCCTGGTATTGTCCCAGTTGTTGAGTCAAGCCATCAACACGTCATTATAGATTAGGATGCCACAGATGGACTTAATGCAGTCCTACACTTGCAATTCATTTCCTATTTCATCACTCTATAGTTAGTACTGATAGTATTTGAGCAAATTTTGATGTGAATGATAAGGGAATTTTCTTATATTATTGTAAGAATAAAGAGAACTTGGGAGAAGATACTCTGAAGATTCGTGCTTATGACACATAAGTCACCATGTTTCCAATAAATCATTTTCACAGAAACATTGCAATTAAAATCTTTAGTTCTGGTCAAATTAGTTAAAGCATTTATATATATATATATATATACAAAATAAATGAATAATTCCTAATATCTTTTTAATTAAAGAAAAATGATTATCCCTCTAAAACGTAATAGTAAAACAGAATTTTTGAGAGAGTGGGTGAGGAGTAAAGATCGAGAGGATGAAGATGTTCAAAATATATTATATTCAATTATCAACAAATTAGTAAAATGTTTTTAAATGGTGACGCATGGTGGAGTCAATGCTACTTGATTGGCAAAACCTTTAAGATTATTAGTACGAGTTGCTTAGAATATGCTATGATGAAAATTACCACCTTGCCATCTTCAGTCTGAAACTGACCTTATTCTTTTTAAGCTCTTAACCCTTTCATTGATTTAGAAATTATATAACACATTTGATTCCCTGTAACACAGGCTTAATCCATTCTCCACAGTGAAGGGCACAGATTTCAGCCGTAACACCTTCTGCTCCACCGCCATCCATATAAAACACTGTTTACACTCCAGGACTATTGCTTCAGGAGACGATTGATGGAGCAGCTACTTCTGCTGCTGCTTCCAGAGAGAACTAGAAAGGCATTTCTGTCCAACCAGGGGCGCTTTCAGCCTCCCTGCTTTATCTCTACAGCACAGGAGCGTGCAAGATTGGATTTTAGACTTTGGATATAGAAAATAATAAAAAAAGTGAAATAAAAATCTTTAGAAAGGGACTCTTTAAAAGTCCACTTGGAAACTTTTGTCAAGCCCTGAGCTGTCTCTCTTTCCTCAGAATTCTTTGTTAAAACCGATATGAAAAGCGGAGCCCAAGCTACAGAGAAGTAATCGCACATAACTTCAAATATGAATCAGTGCTACCGCGCTGAACACTGTGATTGCAATTATAACTCCACATTGCTTCATGCATAAATTATTCAAATTCAGGCAATAGATTATTCAAACCTTATCTCCAAGAAGCACTTCTGAAAGCTCACTAGCAATTGCTCTGCCACCCTTCACCAACAAAGGCCAGGCAATTAAAAGCTTAATGTATTTTACAGACCCTAAATTGGTCAACAACATTGTTTTAACACAAGCCAATTTTTAACTATCATTTATCACTTGAAGTTTCTCTCTTTTTTTTTTTCATGTCTTAAAAGGTTGACACCATTTCTATAAAGATAAAGCTGAAAGTGAGTCTACACTCTTCTTTGGGCATATATACTTCAAAGACTCACGTTTTTCATATGAATATGGAAATGTGAATGGTTTTTTTTGAAAGGAGACTCTCAATTATTATTAAAATTCTAGTAAAATGTCAGTTTCATATGAACTTCCCTGCCATGCTGCATGAAAGTGTATTTCCACATAAGAAGCTAAATTAAACATTAGAATAACTTCACATAAATTTTCCAGTCAATCATTTGGACTTGACTTCTGTGCTTGTCACAAGATTCATGATTCTGGATCATTGCTCAGGTTGTGGATTTTGTGAATTGGCCTTTTAAGGACTGTTTAATTCATGACTTGTCTGACATATTCATTCCCTCTGATGCCTTCAGGGAGCACCGCCTCAGTCAGTCATATAGTATGCTTTGTGCAATGATCCCCTGATCCACCATGAGTGCCACACTCGTCTGATTCAGTACTTCCTGTTTGACCTTGGGTGAAGAATGTATCCCTCACCTTTTGATACATCTACAGACTGCTCTTTCTTCCACCATGGCTACACCTCTTATTCTGATTGCTTGCTTTGGCTCCGAGTGTGCCATGTGCTCAGGTAGCTGAACTATACAATGCTTTGATTCCGGATGAGTTGCCTGGCCTGGAATAACACACAGGAGTTACAAGTACAATATCATCTGATACTTTTATGCTTAAAATGTAAATATTTCCTTGTCTTGGCCACACACGCATGACGCAATTTCCTATTGTCTTGATATTCATCATCTACATTGTCTCTCGTTATAATGAAGGAGAACTTCACTGTTCTGTGTGTGTGTGTGAAGAAGAGGAGCGGCTCATACTTACCTTGCTTTCACTCATTACTTCCTGCTACTGAAAGTTTGAATTTCCAGGCAACCCTAAATCACTACAATTTCTCCGGCCTAGGACAACAACATGGTGTGTGCTACAGTGTGAATTTTTGTCTGTTAATGTACATTTGTATTCCAAATCATTCCATGAAGACTTTGAACATGGTCTGTAAAGAACCCTGTCAAATTTGTTTTGGCCTTTGGACCAGAAAGACCAAGGGGAAGTTGACCACCTTCCTACACTGTCAGTGGTTCCATAGAGTTTTTAGAGAGAATCCAACTTATTTAAGAGACACAAAGCTCCAGAACCATAGCAAAAGAGTATATTCATATGGCAGTAAGTCGATGAACTAACAACATAGAAAAATAGCTTCTGCTGACATCTTCAAAGAGGGCCTAGTTTACACAGAATTATCAGTGTGTACTCTTCATCTCAAATGAAGGGAGCCAAGAACACAAGTTGGTGAGACTAGAGCATATGTTTAAAGGGAATAAAGAAGCTAGAAACGGTTGTCATGATTGCACCGCTAATCGTGTAGCCCTGAAGCCTTATTTTCCTTTTCCTGTAATCCTCTGTCACAAAGAAAGTGGGAGATGAATCCTAAAGTTGTATTAGAAACTGGAGAATGCACAAGTAATGGTGGAGACGAAATGATGGGCAGCATTTTTGCTACCAGCAGGCAGAAACTCGTGTATCTTTGACTTTCTGAGACTTAAAGAAAACCTGCAAAACTGTTTCCACCTCTTCTTTGTTACTGAAATAATCAAATCACTACAGAAACCTTTTATGTAGAAATTACAAACTTATTTTCAGAACGCTATTCATTCTTACTCCAGCTCGCCAAGTCCGAAAGAACTAGAGTGTGCTTTAAAGACATAAATAGCATTAATTTTCCTTTCTTCAACTTTGTTGTAGAATAAAGTGATTAGAATTTGGATTTGCATTAATGAATAATTTAGTAGCTCTGCAGAAGACACTAATTGTTGGTGGAGCAACCACTGCTGGAGAAATCTCATTTAAATACAAGGGGTGCCACGGGTGCTGCTGCCGTCTAAGGAAAACTAGTTTATTTTTCATTCTAGAATTATGCAATTCGATGTTGTATTCATTTAAGAAATCATTATAGGTAATGGGATTGCTCTGTATACCAAAGGGACGTCTTCTGAGAAGCGCTCTTTACATGACTTTCAGCTGAGTGCTAAGAGCAGAACAGACTACGCTGGGAACAGATATAAAGGAAATTGAATGAAGGGACTGTAAAGAGGTTCACACAAGAGCTGTGGCTGCAGCTTGATTAGCAAATGATGCGCAGATGCTGCATTGCCAAGCTGAAGTGCGTTACACACTCCCCTGTCACACTCAGCGATGAACCCATGACCTGTAAAGGACAGCAATGATTGCTCTTCTACTAAACAAGGAGATAGGGTCAGTTCCTGGCTACTGAACGTCTACTGTGAAGGAAGTTCTTTCTAAACCCAGAAAATTCTCTTGGTTTGGGGGAATGATGAGTAAAAGCAGTATGTGTTAGACCAAAGAGGAACATGGCAATGAATCCTCTACGGTCTGTATCTGGAAATGCAACTGAAAAGCTGCTGATTCTCACAGACTTGCTATGACAAAATGCGGTATGACAACCCTTTGAAAATTAATTAGCTTATAAACAAAAGTAATCTATGAAAAGAGTGTCTGTCATATATGCGAGGAGACCTCTCATTAATTACGTATTTTCATGTACATCTAGGATGAATGATTTCTTTGGCTAATTAAAAGAACCATTTAAAGTTTAAAAGCAAAATAAAGTAAAACTGCTACAGCCATATTTAAAAAAGAAAATTGCTATGGTATGTTGCTAAAATAGGTATTAACTAAGCAACAAAATATTTGGATCAAATACTATGACTGTTTGCATTTTTTTACCTTTTCAGTTCTTCAGTAAAAGCCAACTGCTTTTAAAGTCAGAAAAAAGTACATTTGATTTTCTTTTATGTGTGTGATACACATATTTCTTCTATACATCCATTTGAGTATGCATATAAACATATTTTGTCCAAGTTTTTCCCTCAGCATGGTTACTGATGTATGAGTCAAATTTATTAATATATTAGTTCCTTATGTGAATCAAAGACCCCACTTGCTTGGGCTCATGCTCCAAAATTGCAAATAGACATTAATTTTTTTATGCTGGTCAATACTATAGGATGCATAACAAAAACAACTACTTCCAAATATAAGATTAGTGTGTATATTCAAACTCTGCTGTCTCTAAAGGACAGTATGTTTCAAATATAAGACCACCAGAAAAACAAAGATTCCTATAGCCCCTATGGTCATAAAATGATAAATAAAAGTCTTTTTAATATTATAAATGGAAAAAAATCTGTATTTATTTTATTTATTGATGAGACCAGAAGTAACTTCAAGTTTCCAACTTAATAAAAAAAGTCCAAGAGTAACCGGTTGTGGTGACTCCAGAGCGGTCGAAGACACCAGGAGAGGATGAAGGGAAGAATCAACTAAACAGGGCTCATGAGGGCTCACAGAGACTGAAGATACAATATCGGAGCCAGCTTGGCTCTACAGTAGGTCCTCTGCATTTATGTTATGGATTTAGGTTGATGCTTTGTGGGACTTCTGAGAGTGGAAGTGTCTCTGACTCTTTTACAGACTCTTGGGACCCATTTTCTCCTACTGGGTCGCCTCACCGTGATGTGAGGATTGGGGTCTGTTTTTATTTGCATCTTGTTGTGTTGAGGTCCCTGGGAGGTCTGCTCTTCGAGAGGAAGTAGTTCTGGAGAGGAGGGGAAGTGGGCATAGAACCAGGAACTTGGAGGAATAGAAGCTGTACTTGAGATGTATTGTATAAGGAAATAATTTTTTTAAAAAAAATGTAGGCAGAAGTTTCTGTGCTGCAAGCCACTCCCAAGTAACCATACAGAGTCTTAATATTAATTATACATGCTTAATCAATAACTTAGGCTTAATAGTAGCTAACTCTTGTATTTTAACTAACCCATATTTTAATCTACGTTTTGCCTTGTGGCCTGATACCTTTTCTCAGTACAGCACGTCCATCTTGCTTCTCTCTGCTTCTGATTGTGACACCTGACTATGCCCTTCTTCCTGGCATTCTCTCTGACCTGAAAATCCTGCCTAGCTATGAGCCAATCAGCTTTTTAGTAACAATGAGAGCAACACATTTTCACAGTGTACCAAAAGATTATTCCACAGCAAAACTTCTAATGTACTATATCATAGAAGATTCTAGACTGGAATGGGGGGTGGCTGACAGTTTAATAACAAAACTAAACCAACTGTTCCATAAATAGGGAAAAGGACCAACACCATCTGTTACACACAGGGATTTCATGTCATCATCCTATATTTTAAAGAGTAGCCTAAAGAGAGCCACAGGACATAAGGTTCCATCTAACCCATTTGTCAGTATTTTGGCTGGTGACATTCACTGAATGCCAGTTAACTGTCACCAGAGGTTGCCAAGATTCACAATCAAATGAGTGTAGTCTCAGAACAAATCTTAAACTTTAAAACAAAACATCAATGCTACCTGTACATTGAATGAACTCTCAGGGCTCAGTGACTGGCGAGCTGGCATCTCTCCATTCATCTTGCATCTCTCTGATAAATACTTCCATGCACACATTTGAACACATTTGCATACAAATGGCAGAAAATATAAGTCAATCAAGGTGGAGCCGAGGAGTCTGTATCAGGTTTGCAATCATCATTTATGCCTGCAGCCCCCAAACTTCATCCCACATGGTTCTCGGTGATCAGCACTCCCCTGCCAATTCTACTTCAGCTCTTGGGCAATTCAAACCTTCCTTCTGGGCTCTGGAGTTATATAGGGCTTTCTCAACACTATGCAACCTGTAGAAGAACATTCTTTCACGTCAGACAAAGCAGAAATCAAGGTTAGGAAACTGAGAGGAAGCAAAAACTTACCTTTCATGACAATACTGGGCTTCTTAATTCATTGCTGCATTATTTAAAGGTCCACTCCAAGAATGGAAGTCATAGTAATGTTCTACTTTACTTTCCTATCCCAGAAATACTTAAGGGTTCCTTTCATTGCCAGTGAAACTATGTCTGAAGATCGTGGTTAGAGTTTCTTCCATAACAGAATTCTATGAAATTATGTTTAATTTAAATTCCTTTTATCTCCCCCATAATATCCTTAGTAACATATTTGTGTCTTAAGAAAACCAGATCCTATTCAGTTTATGTTATATATGTATATACTATAAACATGTATGTATATGTATATATGTATGTGTGATTCCATCAGAAATATCCCATAGATTCAAGTGTTCCAGCATTATTTTATCAGATTCCTTTACTTTAACCAAATATTCAGACACATTAAGTTGCTTATTAAAATAAGTTTAACTTGTGCATTTTGTTGTTTAATAAAGAAAGAAAAGTAAGTAGAGAGAAAGAGACAGTGAAAGAGGCCAAGTTTGAAATTTAAAACAAAAAAACCTTATAAATAGGAAATGAAGTTATAGCAGAAGACCAATGATTGGATGGGAAATGCCTTATACTGCCTAAAATTTCCTTTTATCTTAAAGAGACAGTGTAGGGCAGATGCTGTCATATGTACTAGAAGAAAAGAGATACCTATACATAACATATATAGGCAGGCAATACTGGTTGAGCCATGGCTACCAGGAGAATAAAGAAAAATCCCACCAGCTCAACCGCAGACTTGGAATGAAGCCTGGATATGTCTTCCCAACATAGCCTCTGTCCAGGTTAGCCCTGAGCCACACATTTCTCCAACACATGGAGGCTTTCTTGCCATGGTTATTGACCTGGGAGTCTCTGAGTCAGGGAGCAAGGGATTTTTGTTTGGCAGTCTCTAGAGACTTCATAAATCAAAACGTATCCAGAGAGAAAGGATTCTGTGATGCCATGGAGTCCGAGGACAGATCTGGGTATAGGAAGTTTCTGTCTTCATAGGGCATAGCCTGGCCTGAAGCAAGGGACTCTGGTCTTGTCTCTAGAAACTACATGCCCATAATTTCTTTTGATGGGGAAATTTTCTGAAAGTGTAGCTAAATGAAAAATGTCTATGAAAAACTGAAAACAGCTTGTTATCTGACAACAGCCACAGTAATCATAATTTATTAAACAGTCTCACAGAGAAAGAAAATGAAATATGACTTCTTCCTTACTTTTCTTCAACAGTCCCTGACTATAGATGCAACATACCATCCCAACAACAATGGTTACATTATTGCTCTCAATACACATCACCCCAGCATCAATGTTGTTAATTTCATTATGTTTCACATGTAACTAATTACCCTCCAAGATAGTTTCAGATTCGAGGTCTAGATATCTGTCCATCATAAAACTCTTCAAATGTTTAGCCCATCGGAATCACTCTGTGGTCAAGAAACTGTCAACAACAAACAAATCACCTTCTGTCATTCTCAATGTTTGCTGTTCTTTATTGTTCTCCATGTGTGCTCAGGTGTAACGAACGTGAAGTTTTTCACCGAGCTCACAGTCGGTCGTGTACATATGGACAAGCCATAAATAGATATAAAATGAATCAGTTATCTACATGGAGTCTCAAGACTAGTTGGAAAATAAGAGGCTAAAGGTAAGGCTGTTTCAAACATGTCTATTTTATTATAATCCAAATTGATATAGACTACCTCAGTAAGTAAATATTGAAGCTATCCGCCATCCCCGCAAGTAGCATATTGGCAAATTGTATTATTCAAGGTTCCCTAGAGGAACAGAACCCACAAAATGAATGTATAGTCCAAAGAAAATGTATCATGTTGGCTTTCATGATACAAGCAGGATCGCCTAACAATGGCTGTCTAACAATGTATATTGGACAGATTGAGAACTGTCAATGGTAGCTTCCAGAAGGTTAGATACCTGAGCAGTGCCAACCTAGCGCTGAAGGCTCGGAAGATTCTGAGAAGCCCAGTGGCCTTCACTCTATGTTGGAGGATTAAAGAAGCTGGGTTCCAGCAAAGGATGTCTGTAGCGGATGCAGCACTAGAACAGATGTAGCTGACAGCAAGTGCTTAAGGGCAATCAGGGGAGCAGCAGCGCCTGTAGCTCAGACCTCTTCCTATCTGGGCCACTAGAGGATGCCCCACTGTGGGAGAGTGTGGGAGAGTGTGGGAGAGTG